>CM060916.1:723388825-723583825 GCA_030737875.1 Allium sativum
AAATCAACATATATCTCTATATATTAAATTTGAACGAGCATTTCAATTTACTGGGGTCACATACTAACTCTATAAATCCCAGAAAAATATTTTCTAGCTTCGTATTGACGATACGGTCCTAACAAAACTAGTTTCGTCGAATTCTGAGACTGTTGGAAAAATGGCCATTTTCCAGTCGATTAAAATCAACTGAAACTAGTCAAACGCGTTTTCCTTTTCCACGCTCACATCTTGACTCAAAAAATTATGAAATTTGGAATCTAGCAATAATTTGACATCACGGACCCAACAAAAGTGGTTTCGTCGAAATCCGAGGTCGTTTGCAAAATTCCCATTTTTAAGGGCCTGAATTCCATAGCGACTATTCTGAATTTGCAACCGGACATATCTTTTGTTTCCCGCTATGAAATTTCAATTTTTAGGATTTGTTGGAAAGATATCCTCACATAGATCCTATTATTTTTGGTTTCACTAAAATCCGGATTGTTTTGCACCCGGTACATTCAATTGAAGTTTGAAATCGAATTATCGAACTACCGCGCCATTTCAATTCTATTTATAATTTAAAATAAATATTTATATTCTAACGACGACGTATATAATATATACGCCGAATTCTATTCAAAATAAATTTCTCGTTGATATTATTTAAAATAATTCATTTTAAATGTTCAAAATTCGCTAAAATTGCCAAAATAAAAATTTTATACTGACCCAGATTTTCGGGTTGTTACAATTCAGTTACATATTTTGTTTGTGATATGAAAATACCCTTGCTTCTTTGTTTAATTTGAAATTCAAGAAAGCATTTTACTTTGCCCATTAGGCTCATTTCAAATTTGTCCGGCATTGCTTTTTCAAGTTTCTCACATAAAAGTTCGTTAGTAGCACCATAGCTAATATATCAACATAAATTTGAACTATCAAGAATTCATGACCTTCATGTAATAGAAGTAATGTCGTTTCAACACCGCCCTTTTTAAAACCATTTTCCAAAAGATATGGACTTGAGCAGTTGTACCAAGCTCTAGGAGCTTATTCAAGACCATATAATGCTTTTTCAAGTTTATAAACATGATTCGGAAATTCATGATTTTCAAAACTAAGGGGTTGTTCTATAGGAACTTCTTCTTTTAAATCTCCATTTTTGGGATGAAAAGATGATTGATTGAATTTTACTATAGTACATGTTTTACACACTTTAATATTTTTAAATTTTCGATGTAGCAATCCTCTTACCAACTCTTTTGTTTCAAGTTTTACTAAGAGACCCATACTAGTATGAACTAATCTCCTATGTTATAAAAAAGCCTCTCCTTCTATAGCTACTAAACATCGAAAAAGAGTAGATCATCAAATGAAAGTGCATAGACATTTCCTTTTCTTTTGCCTATGAACACTATATAACTAGAGGATTTTTCAACAATTTTGCAAGTTTCACTATTGAACACCACATTAATACCTTTATCACATAGTTGGCTTATGGAGATGAGATTATGATGCAAATTTTCAACATATAAAACATCAGTTAAGGAGAAAGCGCTACTATCTACTTTACCTTTACCGATAATTTTACACTTTCTGTTATCACCCATTATCACATTCCCATCTTGATATTTTTCAAGGCTAAGAAACTTTGATTTATCTCTTCTTACATGTTTAGAACAACTTGAATCCAAATACCATTATTGTTGCTCCTTAGCCCGCCAACATACCTACACACGAGAAGATGAGAATGACCTAGAGAAACTCATAGGTCTATTGATATTAGTGACTGACAGATTTTGATTTTGAAATAACAGAACCTTTTGGAACCCAATTTTTTTTTTTTAACATTTTTATCAGTTCAAATTCTATAATAGTTATTATTCGTAGAATTTTCTGGAACCCAAATCTGTATTAACTTTCCATTCATGTTCCTACTTTCGCATTTATCATAGTTATGTCTAATTTTTCCATATTTCATACATTTAGGAAAAACACTCCTACCTTTAGAATTATCGTTCATATTAATTTGTGTTTTCCTAAAACCTAGTCCTCTTCCATTATCAGCATACAACTGATTTCCAAGCAACAATCTAAATGACTTTTCTCCTCTTGAAAACTTACTCAATTTTATTTTAAGATTTGCACTTTGGTTTTAAGTGTTGCATTTTCAGTCACAAGTGAGGTGAACCTATTTATAAAAAAATTCCTTTTTGAGTCATCACTTTCTTTTAGATCAAGTATTCTTTTTTAGATTTTAAAATTTTGTCTTAAATTCAGTTAGCTCTAGATTTAAAAGCTTGCAGTTTTCACAATCAAGATTTTGAATATCCGTAATTTTTTCAGGCTCGATATCTAACCTTTTATTTCATGAACCAATTTTAACCTTTCATATTTTAATTTCTTAATTTTTAGCTCAAGAGAATCAACAGTTTTTGTAATATTATGACACATTAAAATTAAATCTTTGTAAGTGCAGTTCGGTACCTCACTGGATTCCTCTTTGCTATTTTCCGAATCAGACTATGCCATGAGGAACAAATTAGATTCCTCTTTATCACTGTCAGAAAAATATTCTCCTTCCTTATCATATCATGTAACTGCAAAAGCTTTCTTCTTCTTTCTTTTTCCATTCTGAAGTTGTGGGAAATTCGGTTTGATATATCTTGGTTTCTTGCAGTTGTAGCAAATAACTTCTTTGTCTGAGTTGTCTGAATTTTTGAATTTGATTGATTTTGAACTCTTCTTGCGTGACCTGTATTTCTTCTTAGACTACTTTTAAGAACAATGGAAACCTCTTCAATCGGATTCTCATATTCATCATTACTTTTAAGAATATTGTTTAGAATTACTGACTTTTTCTTTGATACTAGTTCATCGCTTTCTTCTTTGACTTTTAGCTCCATCTTATAACCTATCAAGTTTCCAGTCAACCCTTCCATTGTCAACTTGTTTAGATCTTTTGATTCTTAAATATCTTCCGCTTTAGCTTCAAAGTTCATCAGTAGCACTCTCAGTATTTTTCGCACTAATTTCACTTCAATGTAAATTTTACCAAGAGCCCTTGCATTATAAACCAGTGATAAGAATCGACCATACATCTCCTTTATATATTCCACTTTGCACATCAAAAAAAATTCGTATTTAATACAGAGTAGAGCGAGACGAGATTCCTTAATTTGAGATGTCTCTTCATGTGTGACCTCCAAATTATGTCAAGTTTCCTATGCAATTGAACAATGAGATATTCATTTAAACTCGGTTTTATCGTGAGCACGAATTAAAACATTCATTGCTTTAGCTTAGTTGAAAATATATTTTTTATCATTAGCATCCCAAATATATTTTTTGGCTTAGGAATTTCAGCATCATTAATAATCATAATGGGAGACTCATAACCAGTTTCAACAATTTCTCATACATCATTATCATCTGAACTTAGAAATAAAATCTCATCCTAGCTTTCCAGTGAGCATAATTGGTTCCATTAAACATAGGTGGCCTAGCTATGGATTGTCATTTAGAAAAAGCATTATTAGACAAATTCATGACTCTATAGTTAAAAAATATCTACTCTGATACAAATTATAGGATCTAAATTAACCCTTGAGAGGGGTGAATAGGGTTTGGTACAATTTAAATAGATTTAAAATAACTAAAATAAAATAGCACATAATAATAGAAAAACTTGTAGAAAGAAAATCACACACAGAAGCCTAGCTTTGGCAAAATCCTGTCTTTTGCTGCATTCAAGGTTTCTACTAGGAATTAAAACAATCTCTACACTTATAATCCCGTCTAAACTTGAGACATTCTCTCCCGACTATTCAAACCCTACGCTCAAAACCTTGACACTACTTACTCCCTAAGATGTGATTTTCCCAACTACAAAACCTTATAGTTATCAACTCACTTTTTTCTTTCAAAAAACTAAAGCAAAAGTAACAAGTTTAAAACCCTAGGTCTTATAAGCCAGGTTCAACGCAAAGGAAAGGCCAACTCCCTTTTATTTTGAAACTCGTGAACTTCGGCTTCCTTTACTGGCATCTCTAGGGTTTCTCTGGCTTTTGAGTAACCACCGATTGGTTGATCGTATTCTCGCTCTCTTCTGATGCTTAGATAATCTCCAATCCTGATATGCTGAGATGAAATCATTCTATGAAATTAGTACATGATTTTGCCCTTTTTAGTTTTTGGTTAATGCTCGGTTATTCGATTTAATTCCCATAATTGTTGTGATAAATTCAAGTGTATTTATAGGGATTTGAAACCCTGAATTGTCTGATTCTAGATTCTTCCTATGGCTTGAAGTATTCTTGCGAGATTGATTTGAATTTTCTAGCAATTTGAATTTGTCCCTTTCGAAAATAATGAAATTACTTGCTATATTATCATTTTTGTGAAATATTCTTCTTTCTAGAAATGTTACTTGGGCGATTTCTGGAATTTTACATTTGTTTTTCTTAGTTGAAACTTTCAACATGATTTTAAAATTGATATCTTGCAAATATTCCCTTTAATTCCTCTATCTCGAACTATTCTAAACCTTTCTTAAAAAAATTGATTTGGCTAAAATATTATCTTCTACCGTTGATGAACTATATTTATCTTGCGTGGTGTTCTCACTCGAATTTCATTATTTTGGCAATTTACTAATAAGAACAGATGCCTAAAACAAGTCGAACTGATACTATACTTGAATTTGATCTTATTGTAATTTTGTCTCCATACTGCTGCAATTTGTTGTGCCATACTTGTTTTCATTTTGTTGTCTTGTGCATTTGTTTCTTTTACCAGCATTTGTTCATGTGCACTATATCTCATGATGTTGCACATGTTCAGTACTTTGATGTTGGACATGAAACTGCACTTTGGATGTGCATGAATTTGTGTACTCTACTATGTTTGGTGTTGCCTTAGTCATGCAATTATTACCTTTGATCATGAAGCATGCTGTCAAGCTTTATATTGATCAGCTCTCGCCTCTTGGGTTGCATATGTTGTTTTCACTATTGTTATATGCTTGTATGACCTTGGCTTTTGGTCACGACTCCATTTGGTTGGTTTTTGTTTTATACTTGAACCTGAAAAATTCTTCATGTACCTTGTTGTATTATGTGATGCCATTGTGCTCTTGCATGCCACCATGCTCCTGAAATGTTTAATTTGTATCACTTGTTAGTAGCACTTTGCCATCCTTCATGCTTGTTCATGTTTGAGTACTTGTTTTGATATTATTATGACTTGATCATCATTGTTTTGTTGATGTACTTTTGCTTACTTGTATCTAACGTGCTGGATCTTGGTTCTGTTTTGCTTAGGTTGTCTGGGGTTGCCTTGAGTGCTAAGCCTGAAGTGTTTTCTATGCTTTCATATTGTCCATGAGCCTGTCACTTGAGCTGCATTGTGTACAATTAAAAAAATATTTGTGAATAAAATTCAATAGACTGCTACATCTAAGTTGTGGCCATTCAAGATCAGCTAGTTGCAAATGCTGGTCCTGATCAGCAAACTAGATAGTTTTGTCTAGGCTGATTTGTGAGCACTAGATATTGGTCAGTCTTGTGGTATTTTCTGTGCATCATTATGAATATCACAAGCAGTCTATATTAGAAAATCAAACAAAATCTAGAAAAATGATGAGAAACACACAAGAAATCTATGGGGAAAAAATTCAAATTTATATTTGTCTATAGTTAATTCTATTTTTGTTCAATTTTATTGTGTGCGTTTCTATGATAGGTATATAGGTGACTGGAGTGAAGTGGAAGCAAAAGAATGAGTGTTCATATGAAATTGTATGTTAACTGGGTGAAATGAGTGAACTGGGTGAAATGTAGTGAGGAAGCAATGTATATTTGACTAATAGTGAATTCTAAACGGTGGAGTCATAAATTGAATAAAAATACTATTTGAATATCAAATTGCATGCAATAGTATTATATTCAATCTAAATATTTATTTATATATATGATATATAATGTAGAATAGTACTATTTACAAACACATTTATATAATAATATATAGGTTCGTTATCATCAGACAAAAACCATATCGTTATAACATCCCAGATTTTTACTACATATATAATACAAACTATTTTGGATATATTTCAAGTAATTAATTTATATAAGTAATTTAGGATGGTAGATACTGAGAAAAATTCCAAATATTTATATTTTTATGTTTTAAAATATTTTTAACATTGTATGTATATATTTATATAACCAATAAGAAATTACTGATCAATTTTTTTTTGGTATTTTTAATATGTTTTATATTCTGGTAAAAAAATATTAATAATATTAGATTTGAATATTTTAGAAACTAAGATAATAATTATTTAAAAATCTCAAGTGTATATTTGTACTTGTATATTAAAATATATACAAATAATGTTGCTTTAACATTATGTTTGCGATTGAACTTGTTCTTAATAATGTGAATATAACATTAGTTTGATTCCATAACTAGTGAAAATATAAGTAAACATGCGCATTTATTTATTTAGATTTCTTGGCAACCAATGTTTTATATTAGGCACATAATGTTGCCTAGCATTTATCATTTCAACTAAATATAGGACCAGCTACATACATAGCAATTCTTTTCAATCAGTATCATTTACACAAAGCTATGTTCCCTTTCAAAGCAAGAACACACCAATACACAGCCGTATACCACAACTATATATCCTTTTGAAATCAGTTAAGAACATAGCTTTACTAGCATTCTTACACTTCAATTAGTAGGCTGTACAAATTTATGTGCTTATATCCTTCAATCTATGCTACCATTACAGTATGGACCAGCTACTACTTTCCTATATCCTCCACTACTGATACTTCAATCAAATAAGGCTGCCATGTATTTTTATGAGAAAAACTAATGCCCGACTAATTCTCAAGCTACATTTTTCTTTCTAAACAAATCACACAAACACAACTAAAAACCATAGTTATTCATTTCCAAGACACATACACAGCTAGATGTAAGACATTACAACAGTTACCCTCTTTTCTAATCTGCACATGGACACACATTTACATTTGTAGCTCTATAAGTTGCTACCATACCTTAGCTTATAGGCCCAGATGAACATATTTGATAACATGCACTTCTTTTAATCAAGCACTTCTTTCAATCACTCAACACATATAGCTATCAACCTAGTTGCATCTCATTCAATTACAAAATAGGCACAATTAACCCACTATACATGTCTACATCATTTCAATCACAAAGGCACTGCTCCAAATATAACTCTTTTTAATCAAAAACATAGCCCATTTCATTCCATCAACTTAGCAGTTATGTCCTATTTCCTCACATGTATTGTCATATTATTTTAACCATTGATTGCATCTATAAATACATGCATGTGTTTCATATTTTCCTCAAACAAAGCATTCAACCAGTTTAACAAAATCTAAAGTATAGCCGTAAGCAATTTCAAAGGGACGAGGAAAAAAACATTTAAACTGGTGAGTAAACTTCCCCTTTATTTAGTTATTGATTTTTTATATTAAGAATTAGAGAAATTCCTACAAACATGTTTTGATGAGTTATATTGGTTAAACAATATATGTATGTAGAACCTGGAAACTAAAAACAATTATAGGAAAACAGTTAACCAGTGTTTATGAGTAGGCTGCCCCATTATTACTATTAATTTTGCAACAAGCATATGTGAATATATGTTTCTGATGTTTATATAGATCATGTTAGAATTTGGAATGAAACTGGAGATTTAATTAGACAAAACCTGGAAAACAGAGTAAAATCTATAGCATAAAAACTAAGACCAGTGGACATATGTGTGAGTAAACCATTTCCCTTTTATTTCTTGATTGTTATATGCTAAATAAACCCATACATATATACATTCATGTATTCCTACTTTCTTGTTGAAACCTGAAAGGGACCAAACCTGAAGAATGAAAACACGGGATAAAAACAGTGCACAAATTATTACGAGTACAACTTCTTTTCCCCATCTTAGAATACTTATGTTTGTGCATAATATAGAGTAGGCATGCGTATAGGTATAATCGGCTTTTTTTCAAATTAGAACTTCATAAAAACCTGAAACAAGAAAATGACATGAAACATAAATCTGGAAATTCGTGAATCAGTAAACAAGGAGCTAAAGCAGTAAACAAAATATGTGAGTGAACACTTCACATTTTCTTTCCAAACCAGTTTTGTGTTCAATATATCTTGCGATTCAAACTTATACAATGTAACGACCCAGAAAATCTGAACCAATTTAAAATTTTTAAATGGGCTAGAATAATGTATTTTAAATATTTAAAATAAATATTTTAAATAATAGAGATGAAAAGTGAGTTGAATCGACAATAGAAAACGAATATAATTAATTATCATTATAAACAAGGCCTGAAAAGGCGCAGCAGTTTCAAAAATTGAATTCAAACTGTGTCGGACTGTACCGGGTGCAAAACAAAACGGATTTGAGTGAAACCAAAAATATTTAAATCTGTTAGTGAATACCTTTCTAACGAATCTGAAAAATCGAATTTTCATAGCGGAAAGCAAAAGTTATGGCCAAATGAATTTTCATAAAGGTCGCTATGGAATTTATATTGCCCGTGAAATTGGCCATTTTGCATACGACCTCAGAATTCGACGAAACGACTTTTGTTGGATCCGGGATGTGAAGTTATGGCTAGGTTTCAAATTTCATAATTTTTGAAGCTAGTATGTGAGCGTGGCAAAGGAAAACGTGTTTTGGTCAATTATAGTTAAATTGGATCGACCAGAAATGGCCTTTTTGCAAACGGTCTCAGAATTCGATGAAACTAGTTTTGTTGGGACCGTATCGTCAAAACATAGCCAAATTTATTTTTCTGGAATTTTTTGAATCAGTTTGTGGCCCTGGCAAATTGAAATGTACATTCAAATCAAATATTGAATATTATATATTTTAATTTGAATGGAAACTGACTGAAACAGTCGAATGGGCCTTCGAAACATATCCTGTTGTGTTCGGAATGGGGGTAAAATGCTAGGGATGATAGTTGTTGGGTTCGAATTGGTGTTCGTGTGGGACAAGGGTATTTTAGAGATTTTAAAAATTACAAAAAAATAAAAAAAAAAATCATTGGCTCATTCCTCTCTCTTTCCCCCCGATTCATCAGACACGAACGGCGGCTTCCTCTTCATTTCTTCCTCCTTTGATTACTCCCTCCACACGAAGAATTAGACCCTGCTCCTATTGGGGATTTTGAAGAGCTCTCTTCCAGCTTCAAATCCATATAGGTGGCGCCCTCCATCGAGTTGTATTCATCGAGAATCGAAGCTCCAAAGTCGCGCCGTTCGAAGCCCCGCCACCGCTACGTCGTACCACCGAGTTGACCGCCGTTGGAGGGGTAGGCGCGCCTCTCCTAGCCCTTCGAGGTGGCACAGGCCGATCGTCATATAGTTGCATGGATTGAAAGAAAATTGCAAACCTAGTTTTGAACATTTATTGAAAGGTACGGGTTTTATTTTCTGAAATGATTTTAACACCTTTAAACCGTTGCAAACCTTGTAAAAATCATATCTTTTTCGTTTTTTGACGAAATTCAGTGAAACAAGAGACAGTGGACTCGTGTGGACGTCTTCTACATTTCAGAAGAGACCGCGTATTTTTCTGAGCCTTCTGCTACTTTTGGTGGAGTGGAACCCTATGTGAGATTTCTAATTTATAAACGATATGGAAAACGACGATGTATAAATTATATTGTCAATGTATGAGTTATATAAGCGTTGTACACCTCA
The DNA here is from genome assembly GCA_030737875.1 of Allium sativum. NCBI lineage: Eukaryota > Viridiplantae > Streptophyta > Magnoliopsida > Asparagales > Amaryllidaceae > Allium > Allium sativum. The sequence continues at coordinate 723,398,594 of CM060916.1, forward strand.
TGAATAAGCGTTGTATAAGTTGTACGTTCGATGTATAAGTTATATATGCGTTGTAAAAATTATATATGTGTTGAAATAGAAGTGAATTGCTATATATATATATATATATATATATATATATATATATATATATACGCCCCTCGTCCACAAACCATGGACGATATTTATTGGTTGTGATTGATGTGAAAATTGATTGATAGCGAATGGTTGATTGGGATTGTTTGTGGTTGATATTGATTGATTGTGGTTGAAAAATACCCATTTGTGGTTGAGAAATATTTGGTTGAAACCACATAGGATTAGTTAGTGGAAATGAAATAAAAATATACATGTCGCCTGCGTGCGAACTAGATGCACGATTCCCCATTATCAAAAACCGCGAGGTTTTATGGTAGAGCGAGGAGCCGTACTAGGGACGGTCCCGGTTTTAACTACCCTGCCATTATGCTGCCAAAATTTTGAATAATATTCATGTGTTTGAATTATTTTCATTTGCTGAAACTATATTTATTCGTCGAATAGAAAACCTTCATGTGTTGAATTGAAATTCATTCGTTGATTAGAAATTCATGTGTTGAATGGTGTTCATGTTTTAAATATAAAAATCACATTTTTATCTATATATATAACTATAGAAAACCTTCATGTGTTGAATCGATATTCATTCGTTGAATTGAAATTCATGCGTTTAATGGTATTCATATTTTGAAATAAATCGTTTTATAATAAAAATCACATTTTTATCATCTATATGAACTATATAAAATAATCTTGTTTTGAAAGAAATTGTTTTATAATAAAAATCCTATTTTTATTACCTGTATAAACTATATAAAATAATAGTGTTTTGAAATGAATTGTTTTTACAATAAAATCACATTTTTATTATATACATGAATTGTTAAAAATAGTGAAATGCTGAAATAGAAGACAGTTAGATAAAAATATCATTTTTATCAAATGTATGAAAAGAATATAGTTTTGTAATCGAAGAATCGATATATATATATATATATATATATAAATAGAATTAAAAAATATTGAATAACGACGCTGCAGTTCGTATTTTGAAACCATGATTTCAAACGATTATACCGGGATATCCAACCATCGGATTTTCCTGAAATCACAACCGTTGGGTTCGCTTTGGAAATATCTTTCCAATGGCACCAACTTTGTAAAAATCCAACGGTTGGATTGTCTGGAATGTTTAATTCAAATCTGAAGAAAAACAGCGCCAGAATCGATTATATATATATATAGTTATATTTAATCGAATAATGACGCTGCAGTTCGTATTTTGAAATCGAAACTTCAAACGATTATACCGGGAGATCCGACCGTCGGATTTTCCCGAAACTGGAACCATTGGATTCGTTTTGAAAAGATCTCTCTAATGATGTAAATTTTGTGAAGATCCAATGGTTAGATTTTCAGATATGTGTAAATCAAATCTGGAGAAAAACAGCGCCACGACCACGTTATGGCCTGAAGCGTCGTTTTGAATAAATTGGCTATTTTAAAATAAATAAAAATAGCGATAAATCGTTATAAAATATTATAAACGATATGGATGTGATTTAGAAATTAACTGAAGGTTGGCTAAGTCGAATGGTTTCCTGGGTGTTGTTCTGATGTTGGTTTCGGCCTTCGGGGTTAATATTTGGGAAATCGTTCTCTTACTAATTGACGGTTAGTGACTAATGAATTGAAATGATGTGTGTGTATGTTAGTGTTTCACTTGTTTATTATATACGTGAGTTGCTCAGAAAGACCGGGTTAATCCCATTATGAATAACTGAATCGACGATAAGAAATCGAAGATGAAGACGATGGTCGAAGACCGGAGATCTTCACCTCGTTTGGATGGTAACCGAGGTCCTGATTGGGAGGCATCCTGAAATATGGATAATGAGTGGTGATCGTCCAGACGTACGTGGTGATCGATGGGTTTGCGAGGTATATAGTGCCTCTGGTTTCGTTTAGACTCAGAACGGACTTGTAAATGGACTGTGTGTCTGACATTGGATTTTATTCTGTGTTGATTGATCTCTGTTAAATATACATCTGTTTGGCGGCGGAGAATTTATTCTTTTGCTTAACGCCCTTCTCTGAAACGCACGAGCTCAGAGGTTGTATATCGATGAACATCAGTCGCATAGCATGAATTGCTGTGTGGCATGCCTAAGTGGCAAATGATCAGGGCTTCTGTTGAAAAGCAAAGTCTTGTGGTGATGATCAAAGCTCTGCCTGTGTGGCGTAGCTTTGTGTATAACGTGAATTAGCGAACCTCACACCCAGGATGAACAAGAAACGGGAGAGGACATCAGGGAGGACCTGCGTTTCTTTCTAGCTAGAAGTGGCGTCAGTGGTTTTACATGCCCTGACGAGTTTGACTTATGTGGTTGTTACTGTTGCGAGGCACCTCGATTAGATCGGACGATCCGGGTCCGATGGAGCCATTCGTTGGCTCACCTATGCCCCATAGGGCGGGGAAACGCAGTGTTCAGGAATTTTAATCCACATCGGTGAACCGGCCCTGACGATCCAAGGGTCACTCGAGCTCTGATCCTGAGGGACGGGCTAGAGCGTCTCGAATTCGGTAAGGACTATCTTTTGCCTTGGTTCATGACGGAAATCCAATTTCTAAATACGACATCGTGCGGTTTTGATTGTATATATATATGGCGACATGATATATGGTACCTGTGCCGTTTATGATTGATAGTTATGATTCGAAATTGTTTTTGAAACATGTAAACGCTAGTAATAATATCAATTGCTTTTGTTTTATTCGTATCAACCATATTTTGGCCATTATAAGGTAAAACTCTATCCTCCGGTTTGCGTTGCATTGTGTGATGGGAACTGAGTCTTATAATGGCTTCATTTTTATAAAAAGCATTGCGATGTTTAAAGGAATGATTTGTTTTAAAGCACTGGCAATCCAATGGAGTAAACCCGTTCCACGAAAGTGGCTTGGTCCTGTGATTAGCCATATTTTAAATATGTTGAGTTGATTTCTCATACCAGTCCCATGACTGACTCGTAGTTTGTTTCACTTTCAAACTCGGGTGCCTCTTTTTCTACACGGGCAGCCTTGTATTCAGGTTTGGCTGGCTTTCTCTGGATAGCTGGAGCTGAAGATGGATTCTATTATTTATCTCTTTTTATGCTGTTCAGCTCCTATTGTACATATTATGTTTGTTTTCCGCTGTAGACATATATGTATAGTTGAACTGTATTTGTACTAAGTAAGATCATGTATACTGTGTAACTCTGATGATTACTTTTATCCAGTATATTCTATTGTTCATTATCTGGTGTATTTATTTAATTCTATTCTGCTATTATCTGTTTCTGTGTTATATTCCAAAGATTACCCTTGTCTCCGTCTGTACGGGAAATGGGGTTGTCACAACGTGGTATTTGAGCTTTGGTTAAGCTTAGTGTTGGAATATAACATATTAACGAACTCGTCAGAAATAGAACCAGTAGTGTTCTAGGACGGGTAACTCTATACAGATAGGATCAGCAATATCCTAGTATGAGTAAAGCAGAATGAAATTACACCTCGATAGACGCATTTACATTTGAAGTATGTGTTTATATATTTTAAATTATCTTTTCTATGACCTGACACTTGATCTGCCATTTGCTGAAGTACTAGAAAAATGAGTGTCCGAAACAGGAGAAATACAGAACCCGATCTAGAATCTCTATTAAAGAGATATCGAAATCTGAACGGAGCACAGTTCTCGGGCAATGAATCTATAATTCAGACTCAAGCTTGGGTGACCTCTGCAGAAAGAATATTTGAGCGTATCCTGTTGAGAGATGATTAGAAAAGGTTAGTAGCATCTTGGGCGCTCAAAGAAGAAGCTTTAATCTGGTGGGAAACAATCATCAAAGATAATCCAGAAGGTGATGTCACCTTGGATAGATTCAAAGAGATTTTCCTAGAAAGATTTACTCCTCCTGAAGCGACGGAGCGATTATGTGATGAATTTTCTTATCTGATACAAGGTGATATGACCATCCCAGAATTTCATAAGAAATTCAACGAACTTGCTCACTTTGCTCCTCATCTGATTCAAGATCCAAAGAGGAAAAATATGAGATTTATTAATGGCCTGCAAAGGAGATATCAGAATAGTGTAATGAGGAATGTGAAGCTTCCTTTCTCTGAAATGATTTATATGCTTATCAATATGAAGATCTCCATAAGAAAGGAATGTTGAGCGACGAAGAAGAAATCTGTTCCAGTGACAAAGCAGAGTCGGAAACTGATATTCCTGAAGCCAGTACGAGGTCGGAGGTCAGTAAGAAGCCCAGTGCCAAGAGAAAAAGGGCTGAATCTGGGAACAAACCTGTAACGACTACCACGTGCTCAAGCTGCAATAGACAAGGTCATTTAGCGATAAGTTGCAAATCTTGGAACCAGCAAAGAAAGAATAAGTTCAAACCTAGGAAGGGGTTCCAAGAGAATAGAAAGTGCAGTCAATGCCATCAAGATGGTCATCTTTCCAAGGCCTGCCCGCTATCTCAGAAATCTGAAGCAATACAAGTGAATGAAGTGGCAGAAGTGCCTGCATCTTCATTTGCTCAGGAAAGGTCTGATGTTTTAGAAGGCACGCTCAATGTCAAGAACATTCCAGTTAAAGTACTGTTTGATACTGGTGCGTCACGAAGCTTTATTGCAAAGAGTGCAGTCAAGAAGTTGGATTTGAAATTGAAGAAGCTCAAAGAACCAATGACTGTCCAAAATCCAGTTGGGGGTTCCATCGGTCTCAGTTGGGTTTGTGGGGTGCCTGTCTCTTTTTCCTGCTACAAATTCCCTACTATCTCTGTCGTCATGAATTTTAATGAATTCGATCTTATTCTAGGATTGGATTGGCTAACCAAATATGAAGCAGAGGTTAGATGTGCCGAGAGGGTTGTTAGGGCTAAGATTAAATCAGGGAATTATATAACCATACCGTGTGAAGGCCAGAAATCTAATAGAAAAGACTTCTGGGCAGCTCTCGATGTTTCTCCAGCTCAAATAGAAAATATCCCTGAAGTTACGGAGAATATTCCTGACCTCATCAAAGATATTCCTGTTGTCAAGAACTATGCGGATGTGTTCGAGGAAGTTGTTCGCTTACCTCCGCAAAGAGAGATTGATTTCAAAATTGCTTTAATTCCGAATGCGAGGCCGGTAGTTCACGCTATTCGAAGAATGTCCTTGAAAGAGAAAGAGGAATTAGACAATCAAACATGACAGCTAGTATGGAAGGGTCTGATTAGGCCTAGTTTCTCTGATTGGGGTGCAGCAGTGGTGTTTGTCCCAAAATCTGATGGTACTCTTCGGCTATGTGTGGATTATCGTGATTTGAACAAGCAGACGATAAAGAACAAATATCCATTGCCGCGAATCGATGATTTGTTGGATCGATTAAATGGCGCACAAGTATTTTCACGAATGGACCTAGCTACAGGCTTCCATCAACTTTGAATTTCCGAAGAGTGTGTTCCAATGACAGCATTCAGAGGTCCCGACTTATTCTACGAGTGGTTACTAATGTCGTTCGGCTTATGTAACGCTCCAGCTTACTTCGTCGATCTGATGAATAGAGTGTTCAGAGGGGTTTTGAATAAATTTGTTCTGGTTTTTATTGACGATATTCTAATCTTCTCCAAATCAAAGACCGAACATGAAAAGCATTTGGAACAGGTTCTGGAAATCCTTAGAAGGAATGTATTAAAAGCCAAACTATCCAAATGTATATTCTGGCAGGATGAAGTGAAATTTCTATGCCACGCTGTATCTAAAGAAGGAATTGCTGTGGATCCAAGTAAAATCACAGCTATTCAGAATTGGAAGCAGCCCAGTACCCCCACTGAAGACCGTAGTTTTCTCGGATTGGCTAGCTATTACCGGAAGTTCGCTAAAAACTTTTCGAAGATATCTGGTCATTTAATGAAGCTTACAAAGAAGCACACTAAATTCAAATGGACTCCAGAAAGTAAAGGGGCTTTTGAAGAGCTAAAGTTAAGATTAACTACTGCTCCAGTGTTAACCATTATCGACGGCAATCAGGATTTGAAAGTCTGGACTGATGCTTCTAGAGAAGGCCTTGGCGCAGTGTTAATGCAAAGGGGTCAGGTGATTGCTTATGCTAGCCGTCAACTAAAGCCGCACGAGAAAAACTACGTAACTCATGATCTTGAGTTATTGGCTATAGTATTCGCCTTGAAAATCTGAAGACACTATCTTCTGGGTGAGAAATTTGAACTGTTTACAGATCACCAGTCGTTAAAGTATCCGTTCACCCAGAAAGACTTGAATCTGAGGCAGCAACGTTAGCTAGAGCTCCTTGCAGCATACGATTTTGAGATTATATACACTCCAGGGAAAGCCAATGTCGTGGCCGATGCGTTAAGCCGAAAGAATGAAATGATCACCAATTTTATTATCACGACTTCATTGTTAGATAAAATATCTTCTCTTCAAAAGGATGATCACTTCATTCAAAAGATCAGGGAGATAATTCAACAAGGCGAACCCTCGAGTTTTCAAATTGATAATGATGGAATTCTAAGGCTCAAAGGTCGAATCTGTGTTCCTAACGTTCCTGAGCTCCGAAAGGAAGTACTGGATGAATGCCACAAGTCAAAACTTAGTATCCATCTGGGAGTAAGCAAAATGTATAATGACATCAAGCGCACTTTCTGGTGGAGGTCGATGAAGAGGGACATTTCTTTATATGTTAACCGATGCCCTACTTGCCAACTAGTCAAGAGCGACCAACAGAAGCTGGCTGGATTGTTACAACCGCTAGACGTTCCTGGTTGGAAGTGGGAACATATCTCTATGGACTTCATTGATGGTTTGCCCAGAACCAGAAAAGGAAATGACAGTATTTGGGTGATCGTAGATCGCTTCACGAAGACCGCCCATTTCATACCTGTCAGATCAAACATAACTGCTCAGAGTCTGGCGCAGATATATTTCAAGGAAATAGTTAGACTACATTGAGTGCCGCTCAGTATAGTCAGTGATAGAGACACAATATTCGCTAGCAAATTCTGGGAGGCATTTCAAGTCGAGCTGGGAACGAAGTTGAACTTGAGCACCGCTTATCATCCTCAGACAGACGGTCAGATTGAGAGTGTGAATCGTATTTTAGAAGATCTATTACGGGCTTGTGTTCTAGACTTTGGTGGATCGTGGGATGACCATCTGCATTTGGCTGAATTCTCATATAATAACAGCTACCAGGCGAGCCTGACAATGTCGCCATTCGAAACATTATATGGTAGACCGTGTCGATCTCCTGCTTGTTGGGTCGAACCTGGAAATAGACTTGTGTTAGGGCCAGATATGATCCGAGAAGCTACCGACAAAGTCAATTTTATTAAGAAGTGATTACTCGCCGCTCGAAGCCGACAAAAGATCTACGCCGATAGGAGAAAAAGAGATATATCATTTGCTGTTGGCGAATATGTATATTTGAAAGTATCGCCGATGAGAGGAGTTATCCGGTTCGGTAAAACTAGAAAGTTGGCGCCCAAATTCATTGGCCCGTTTCCTATTTTGGAATGGATCGGAACTCTCACTTATAGGGTCAAACTGCCTGATTGGTTGCCTGGAGTTCATGATGTATTTCACATATCTCAACTTCGAAAGCACGTTCGTGATCCAGACTTGATCGTGGAAGAAGCAGCTCAGCAGGATATTGAAATTACTCCTGAATTAGCTGTGAGAAGAGAACCGCTCAAGATTATCGGCAAAGAAACCAAAGAACTGAGGAACAAGAAGGTTCACTTAGTCAAAGTGCAATGGAGTGGGGATCCGCGAGATTGTACTTGGGAAACTGAGGAGAACATTCAGAAAGCTTATCCTAGATGCCGAATGGATATCTCTGATTGACTCCGCTGCACGGTACATTTATCATACTTTCCATTACCAATTAGTTATCTACTCTGTTGTTATTTTCTTTTCATGGATGTGCACTTTTAATTCTATAGCCTGAATGATTTTAAAAGAATATAGGAATTGATTTGTACGATTTTGAAAAGTTAAAAACAATTTGATTGTTGTTTGTGTTGTGTGATAGTAAATTAGATTAATTAAATTATTGAAACGATAGTTAATTTAATTAATAAGGGAATGAATGGTAGGATTTATTCATTTAAATCACACATTGAACTGATTAGAAAATAAATAGAAATATATACATGTGCATTATATATGTTTGAACAGGCAAATGGATAGCTGTTGAGTAAAGATTTTATTTGTGTGCCTGAAAAATAGGTAAACCTTAATGAGTTGGATGCGAAATATTATTATATCAACTCCTGTGAATGCCATTGGATGCGGAGTGCTGGTTATTCTGTGTGTAAAAATAAATGTCGCCATAGGATAGTAACAATTAATTTTGAACTACATTACATGGCATACTTCAGAAGATAGGCATACTTCATCATATACCACATAAGCATTTGGAGTTTGTGTGACGAGGTGGAAGATTTACCATACGAGCGAGAGGCTTGTATGGCGATGACTATATTTTATAGGTTGAACTGATGACTGATATGGACTATTTAAATTGTAACGATAAAATTGCCAGATTAATAAAAACCCCACACGGGTCTGGAGTTGACAATAATCACGTCTCTCTAGTTATTAGATACGGCACATGGACTATTTATTTCCCACACGGGACAGGGTGACGAGAATTTATTCTCTGGAGTTATTATCAATACACGCTCCCCTGTAAACACCAGAATATATCACTATAAATATGTGTATGCTTATTAGGATTTATTGGGTACCTAATACGGCCCAATAAATTTCCAAACCTCTCCCAGTACAAAGGAGGTTATGGAGAAATTTTTCGAAAATTCCGGGTGTTAGCCGAATTTTTGAAGAATTTGAAAATTCTCAGAAATTAAGAAGTTGGAGAATGGAATCCAGATCGAACGTAGAGTTGATTAATCAAACCACTTTCGACTTTGTTCCTTTTCAGGGACGAAAAGTTTTATGTGGGGGAGATTGTAACGACCCAGAAAATCTGAACCAATTTAAAAATTTTAAATTGGCTAAAATAATGGATTTTAAATATTTAAAATAAATATTTTAAATAATAGAGATGAAAAGTGAGTTGAATCGACAATTGAAAATGAATATAATTAATTATCATTATAAACAAGGCCTGAAAAGGCGCTGTAGTTTCAAAAATTGAATTCAAACTGTGTCGGACTGTACCGGGTGCAAAACAAAACGGATTTGAGCGAAACCAAAAATATTTAAATCTGTTAGTGAATACCTTTCTACCGAATTTGAAAAATCGAATTTTCATAGCGGAAAGCAAAAGTTATGGCCAAATGAATTTTCAGAAAGGTCGCTATGGAATTTATATAGCCCGTGAAATTGGCCATTTTGCATACGACCTCGGAATTCAACGAAACCACTTTTGTTGGATCCGGGATGTGAAGTTATGGCTAGGTTTCAAATTTCATAATTTTTGAAGCTAGTATGTGAGCGTGGCAAAGGAAAACGTGTTTTGGTCAATTATAGTTAAATTGGATCGACCAGAAATGGCCTTTTTGCAAACGGTCTCAGAATTCGACGAAACTAGTTTTGTTGGGACCGTATCGTCAAAACATGGCCAAATTTATTTTTCTGGAATTTTTCGAATCAGTTTGTGGCCCTGGCAAATTGAAATGTACGTTCAAATCAAATATTGAATGTTATATATTTTAATTTGAATGGAAACTGACTGAAACAGTCGAATGGGCCTTCGAAACATATCCCATTGTGTTCGGAATGGGGGTAAAACGCTAGGGACGACAGTCGTTGGGTTCGAATTGGTGTTCATGTGGGACAGGGGTATTTTAGAGATTTTAAAAATTATAAAATAAAAAAAATCATTGGCTCATTCCTCTCTCTTCCCCCCGATTCATCAGACACAAACGACGGCTTCCTCTTCATTTCTTCCTCCTCTGATTACTCCCTCCACCCGAAGAATTAGACCCTGCTCCTGTTGGGGATTTTGAAGAGCTCTCTTCCAGCTTCAAATCCATACAGGTGGCGCCCTCCATCGAGTTGTATTCGTCGAGAATCGAAGCTCCAAAGTCGCGCCATTTGAAGCCCCGCCGCCGCCACGTCGTACCACCGAGTTGACCGCCGTTGGAGGGGTAGGCGCGCCTCTCCTAGCCCTTCGAGGTGGCACAGGCCGATCATCATATAGTTGCATGGATTGAAAGAAAATTGCAAACCAAGTTTTGAACATTTATTGAAAGGTACGGGTTTTATTTTCTGAAATGATTTTAACACCTTTAAACCATTGCAAACCTGGTAAAAATATATCTTTTTCGTTTCTTGACGAAATTCAGTGAAACAAGAGACAGTGGACTCGTGTGGACGTCTTCTATATTTTAGAAGAGACCGCGTATTTTTCTGAGCCTTCTGCTATTTTTGGTGGAGTGGAACCCAATGTGAGATTTCTAATTTATAAACGATATGGAAAACGACGATGTATAAATTATATAGTCGATGTATGAGTTGTATAAGCATTGTACACCTCATTTATAAGCATTGTATAAGTTGTACGTTCGATGTATAAGTTATATACGCGTTGTGAAAATTATATATGTGTTGAAATAGAAGTGAACTGCTATATATATATATATACGCCCCTCGTCCACAAACCATGGTAGATATTTATTGGTTGTGATTGATGTGAAAATTGATTGATAGCGAATGGTTGATTGGAATTGTTTGTGGTTGATATTGATTGATTGTGGTTGAAAAATACCCATTTGTGGCTGAGAAATATTTGGTTGAAACCACATAGGATTAGTTTGTGGAAATGAAATAAAAATATACATGCCGCCTGCGTGCGAACTAAATGCATGATTCCCCATTGTCAGAAACTGCAAGGTTTTAAGGTAGAGCGAGGAGCCGTACTATGGACGGTCCCGGTTTTAACTACCATGCAGTTATGCTGCCGAAATTTTGAATAATATTCATGTGTTTGAATTATTTTCATTTGCTGAAACTATATTTATTCGTCAAATAGAAAACCTTCATGTGTTGAATTGAAATTCATTCGTTGATTAGAAATTCATGTGTTGAATGGTGTTCGTGTTTTAAATATAAAAATCAAATTTTTATCTATATATATAACTATAGAAAACCTTCATGAGTTGAATCGATATTCATTCGTTGAATTGAAATTCATGTGTTGAATGGTATTCATATTTTGAAATAAATCATTTTATAATAAAAATCATATTTTTATCATCTATATGAACTATATAAAATAATCTTGTTTTGAAAGAAATTGTTTTGTAATAAAAATCCTATTTTTATTACCTATATAAACTATATAAAATAATAGTGTTTTGAAATGAATTGTTTTTACAATAAAAATCACATTTTTATTTGTTAAAAATAGTGAAATGTTGAAATAGAAGACATTTAGATAAAAATATCATTTTTATCAAATGTATGAAAAGAATATAGTTTTGTAATCAAAGAATCGATATATATATATAAATAGAATTAAAATATATCGAATAACGACGCTGCAGTTCGTATTTTGAAACCATGATTTCAAACGATTATACCGGGAGATCCGACCATCGGATTTTTCCTGAAATCGCAACCGTTGGGTTCGCTTTGGAAATATCTTTCCAATGGCACCAACTTTGTAAAAATCCAACGGTTGGATTGTCTGGAATGTTTAATTCAAATCTGAAGAAAAACAGCACCAGAATCGATTATATTTATATATATATATATAAATATATAAATATAATTATATTTAATCGAATAACGACGCTGCAGTTCGTATTTTGAAATTGAAACTTCAAACGATTATACCGGGAGATCCGACCGTCGGATTTTCCCGAAACTGGAACCATTGGATTCGTTTTGAAAAGATCTCTCTAATGATGTAAATTTTGTGAAGATCCAACGGTTAGATTTTCAGATATGTGTAAATCAAATCTAGAGAAAAACAGCGCCACGGCCGTGTTATGGCCCGAAGCGTCGTTTTGAATAAATTAGCTATTTTAAAATAAATAAAAATAGCAATAAATCATTATAAAATATTATAAACGATATGGATGTGATTTAGAAATTAACTGAAGGTTGGCTAAGTCGAATGGTTTCCTGGGTGTTGATCTGATGTTGGTTTCGGCCTTAGGGGTTAATATTTGGGAAATCGTTCTCTTACTGATTGACGGTTAGTGACTAATGAATTGAAATGATGTGTGTGTTTGTTAGTGTTGCACTTGTTTATTATATACGCGAGTTGCTCAGAAAGACCGGGTTTTATCCCATTCTGAATAACTGAATCGACGATAAGAAATCGAAGATGAAGACGATGGTCGAAGACTGGAGATCTTCACCTCGTTTGAATGGTAACTGAGGTCCTGATTGGGAGGCATCCCGAAATAGGGATAATGAGTGGTGATCGTCCAGACGTACGTGGTGATCGATGGGTTTGCGAGGTATATAGTGCCTCCGGTTTCGTTCAGACCCAGAACGGACTTGTAAATGGACTGTGTGTCTGACATTGGATTTTATTCTGTGTTGACTGATCTCTGTTAAATATACATCTGTTTGGCGGCGGAGAATTTATTCTTTTGCTTAACGCCCTTCTCTGAAACGCATGAGCTCAGAGGTTGTATATCGATGAACATCAGTCGCATAACATGAATTGCTGGTGTGGCATGCCTAAGTGGCAAATGATCAGGGCTTCTGTTGAAAAGCAAAGTCTTGTGGTGATGAACAAAGCTCCGCCTGTGTGGCGTAGCTTTGTGTATAACGTGAATTAGCGAACCTCACACCCAGGATGAACAAGAAACGGGAGAGGACATCAGGGAGGACCTGCGTTTCTTTCTAGCTAGAAGTGGCGTCAGTGGTTTTACATGCCCTGACGAGTTTGACTTATGTGGTTGTTACTGTTGCGAGGTGCCTCGATTAGATCGGACGATCCGAGTCCGATGGAGCCATTCGTTGGCTCACCTATGCCCCATAGGGCGGGGAAACGCAGTGTTCAGGAATTTTAATCCACATCGGTGGACCGGCCCTGACGATCCAAGGGTCACTCGAGCTCTGATCCTGAGGAACGGGCTAGAGCGTCTCGAAGTCGGTAAGGACTATCTTTTGCCTTGGTTCATGACGGAAATCCAATTTCCAAATACGACATCGTGCGGTTCTGATTGTATATATATATATATGGCGACATGATATATGGTACCCATGTCGTCTATGATTGATAGTTATGATTCGAAATTGTTTTTGAAACATGTAAACACTAGTAATAATATCAATTGCTTTTGTTTTATTCGTATCAACCATATTTTGGCCATTATAAGGTAAAACTCTATCCTCCGGTTTGCGTTGCGTTGTGTGATGGGAACTGAGTCTTATAATGGCTTCATTTTTATAAAAAGCATTGCGATATTTAAAGGAATGATTTGTTTTAAAGCACTGGCAATCCAATGGAGTAAACCCGTTCCACGGAAGTGGCTTGGTCCTGTGATTAGCCATATTTTAAATATGTTGAGTTGATTTCTCATACCAGTCCCATGACTGACTCGTAGTTTGTTTCACTTTCAAACTCGGGTGCCCCTTTCTCTACACGGGCAGCCTTGTATTCAGGTTTGGCTGGCTTTCTCTGGATAGCTGGAGCTGAAGATGGATTCTATTATTTATCTCTTTTTATGTTGTTCAGCTCCTATTGTACATATTATGTTTGTTTTCCGCTGTAGACATATATGTATAGTTGAACTGTATTTGTACTAAGTAAGATCCTGTATACTGTGTAACTCTGATGATTACTTTTATCCAATATATTCTATTGTTCATTATCTGGTGTATTTATTTAATTCTGTTATGCTATTATCTGTTTTTGTGTTATATTCCAAAGATTACCCTTGTCTCCGTCTGTACGGGAAATGGGGTCGTCACATACAAGATCTTGGTGATGTCAACATTGTGAAGAGATTAGAAAGTATGTTGGGTTAAATATTAAATTCTTGAAATTTTGATTCCGTGGAGCTTTTGAAATTTGGGTGAGGAGAAGGTGCGGAGTTGACATATGTGTAGATAATTGGAGGGGCAAGATTACCATGGAAGAGTTGGTGCATGTGCACACCGTGTACATTGTACACTAAAAGGAGGGGAAGAAAAGGAACAAAAGAAAATATGGGAAGTGAAGGACTGATTGATAATGGACACGTGAAGGTGGTGCAACTAGTTAGTGTTGCAGGTGATTGGAATTATGGACGCAAACGGTAAAAGTGTGAAAGGAGAAGTATGGATGTTAGTGTGGCATTTTGGCTTGCCTGAAGAGGCATGCAAGTTAAGTGCAAGCATAAAAACTGCTATGTGCGTGGACCTTTTATGTGTAGAAATAATTGCTACATTATCAGTGTGTGCAGCTGTTTGGTTGTTTCTATGAGTGTAAGTTGCGTGTATATGGTGCAGGGTGGGTATATAGGGATGCAAGGGTTAGATACAGGAATGAAAGTTCTTGTTTTATGTTGCACGGTTGAAAAGTCCAACTTTGTTATACAGGCATGCAATAGGGAAGGAGTTATATACATTTTTCCTAAAATAATAGTAATTATAATAATAATACAACCAAAGAAGGAACGAATAAACAAGTGTGTCACCATTGGTACTGGTGATGCATACTACAAAACAGGTGGTTTTATAATTATTCAATTTTACTTGGAAGAAGACTGTGTCAAAATATTTAAACCAGGACACTTCATATATATGTTGTACATGCAAATATAGTTTAAAACCATTAGTCATAGCATTACTCTCAGGGCCATGAAGCTTGCTCACTGCTTCTACAAACAAGTTATGAAGCTTAACTGCCCATCTCAACCTTTACTTATTTGCCAATGTAGATGATGAAACTGTTTGGCCTAAACATAGCTCAAATTTTGACCGTGAGTCTATTGTTACTCAATCCCTTCTCACTTTCGCATGGGTACATGACGTATCATATATGTCCTATTATACAAATGAGCCTAGGAAGAAAGGGGTGCAGCTGTAGTGCATGAGTTTAAACCATTGTGTGTTGATGGGTACATACATGGGGTATGGCATGTGAGCATTAGGGAACGGGAAAAAAGAAGTGTAGGAGAAAGAAACAAAGTGGATAAGGACTAGAAAAGGGAAATGGCGTGTTGGGTTATCGTGTGAAATCATTGGAATGGGCTTGGCCCATGTTTTTTTAATATATATTAAAAAGGAAAAAGGCTGTTTTATTTGGCTTGGCCGTTTTAATAGAAATGGCTATATGTTAAGGGAAAAATAGAATTCATGTTTTATAAATTATGTACCTATATATATATACTTAGAGCAAAATATATATTCGAAGAGTAGTGTTCCGTGTTGTATACTGGAATCGATCGATGATACGGGAAAGTCACTCAACGAAATCATCGAGTTAAATGATTCAATTTTAAATAAATTGATTTATATAAAAGTAGTTTTTACACCAGATATCTTTTAAATATATTCGAACGTAAATTTAGCTGTAAACTGTATTAAAACGTAACTAGTGATTGATGATGATCTATAAAATACAATAATTACTGAATTAAATACTGAACCAATTAGTTGATTAATTAAGTCATTATAATCACGTGAATCGTAATTATATATTTTATTTGACATCTGTCAGTGGAATTAAAACACCGTTCCACTATGTATTTTATGGACTGGACTGTTTAAAACACCCTAGTAGTAGAAATAAACACCGTTCTTCTATTTATTAGTTTGATATATATTATCAGTAATTACATGTGCTAAGATGTTACATTATCAGCAGGAAATATTGTATTTACATGCTTGTTTGTGTAAATTAGATTAACTAATCGAATGTCATAAGTTATAAGAACTGATATATGCCATGGGAACTGCTAAGTTGAAATTTCGATAAAGTAATTCAGAAATGAATACACATTTTAATAATTGGAAACTAACTGTTTGTGAGAAACAATTTAATAGATATCTTTTTAAATCAATTATATTATTAAATTATTTAACAAGGAGAGATCAATTATAACCGGTTAATCAGGTGGTTTAAGAAAGATGTAAGTTAATGATTTAAATGAGAAATGTTTATTAAATTATTTTGTTTCAATAGAAAAGGGTTAAATCGATGGTTGTTTCGAAACTTGAAATGTTTTTAAGATAAATGGAAGTTTTAAATAGTAAAATAACTTTGGACAAATTGTCCGAGGTAATGTGTTTTAACTTAATTAACCTTTTAATTAAGTGATTTTGTAAAGAGAATTTGATTACCAAAAAGGGAATGAAATCAAGTCGATTTATTTCAAATTAAATAATCAAAAATTATTTAAATATGACTTAGCAGATCCAATAGAATTAAATCTGTTTGTTTTATTTTATATTTGATAGTTAAATAACGGACTATCAAATTTGGACCTTTCCATTATCGTTTCGAAGAGACTGGAATCTAAATTCCATTTCGATTCGATATATGTTATGGGTCAGAGATTTTATTGAAGACCATTGAAGATGGAATATTGCAAGGGATGTTCTGTCAATCTTAGGTAGAAATTGCCTAAGATGGATTTACAGAATAGTGCCTTTGGTTTGTCTAGTCCGAAGACAACTTGTATGGACGAATGTCTGATAGAATATGCCTAACCGATCACGTACATCGATCTCTTCAAAAGTATTTATATTGGTAGCAGAGGAATTCATTTCTCTAGCTTTATACCTGTGACTACCCCGAACCCCGTACTGACGGTGCCTAGGGTAATCCATGGAATATAACACATAAACAGATAATAGCAGAACAGAAATAAATAAATACACCAGATAATGAACAATAGAATATACTGGATAAACGTAATCATCAGAGTTACACAGTATACACGATCATACTTAGTACAAATACAGTTCAGCTATACATAAATGTCTACAGCGGAAACAAACATAATATGTACAATAGGAGCTGAACAACATAAAAAGAGATAAATGATATAATCCATCTTCAGCTCCAGCTATCCGGATAAAGCCAGCTAAACCTGAATACAAGGCTGCCTATGTAGAAAAAGGGGCACCCGAGTTTGAAAGTGAAACAAACTACGAGTCAGTCATGTGACTGGTATGAGAAATCTACTCAACACATTTAAAATATGGCTAATCACAGGACCACGCCACTTTCGTGGAACGGGTTTACTCCATTGGATTGCCATTGCTTTAAAACAAATCATTCTTTTAAACATCGCAATGCTTTTTATAAAAATGAAGTCATTATAAGACTCAGTTCCCTTCACACAATGCAACACAAACCGGAGGATAGAGTTTTACCTTATAATGGCCAAAATATGCTTGATACGAATAAAACAAAAGCATTTGATATTATTACTAGTGTTTACTTGTTCCAAAACAATTTTGAATCATAAATATCAATCCTAGACGGTATGGGTACCATATATCATGTCGCCATATATATATACAATCAAAACCGCATAGTTACGTATTTGGAAATTGGATTTCCGTCATGAACCAAGGCAAAAGATAGTCCTTACCGACTTCGAGACAATCTAGCCCATGTCTCCGGAACAGCCGCAACTGCCCCTTGGAGCGACAGGGCCGGTCCACACGGTGTGGATTATAGTGCCTGAACAATACGTTTCTCCACCCTTTGGGGCGTAAATGAGCCAACGAATGACTCCATTGGTCTCGAATCGACCGATATATCCGAGGCGCCTCGCAACAGTAACAACCACATAAGTTAAACTCGTCAGGGCGTGTAAAACCACTGACACCACTTCTAGCTAGAAAGAAACGCATGTCCTCCTTGAGGTCCTCTCCTGTTTCTGGTTCATACCGGGGTGTGAGGTTCGCGAATTCACGTTGTACACAAAGCTACGCCACACAGGCGGTGCTTTGATCATCACCACAAGACTATGCTTTTCAACAGAAGCCTCGATCACTGCATCTTAGCATGCCACACAGGTAATTCACACCATGCAACTGATGGCTATCAATCACACAGAATAAATTCCAGTATCAGACACACAGTCCATTTACAAGTCCGTCCTGAGTCTGAACGAAACCAGAGGCACTATATACCTCGCAAACCCATCGACCTCCACGTATGTCTGGACGATCACCACTCATTATCCATATTTCGGGATGCCTCCCAATCAGGACATCAGTTACCATCCAAACGAGGTGAAGATCTCTGGTCTTCGACCACCGTCTTCATCTTCGATTTCTTATCGTCAATTCAGTTATTCAAAATGGGATAAACCCAGTCTTTCAGAGCAACTAATGTATATGATAAACAAGTGCAACACAAATACACATACGCATCATTTCAGTTCATTAGTCGCTAACTGTAAATCAGTAAGAGAACAATTTCCCAAATATTAACCCCGAAGGCCGAAACCAACATCAGATCAACACCCAGGAAACCATTCCACTTAGCCAACCTTCAGTTAGTTTCTAAATTTCACATCCATATCATTTATAATATTTTATAATGATTTATTGCCATTTTTATTTATTTTTAAAATAGCCAATTTACTCAAACGACGCTTCGGCCATAACGCGGTCGTGGCGTTGTTTTTCTTCAAATTTGATTTACACATATCTGAAAATCTAACCGTTGGATCTTCACAAAATTTACATCATTAGAAAGATCTTTTCAAAACGAATCCAACGGTTCCAGTTTCGGGAAAATCCGACGGTCGGATCTCCCGATATACGAACTGCAGCGTCGTTATTCGATTTAATATAATTATATTTATATATATATAAATATAATCGATTCTGGCGCTGTTTTTCTTTAGATTTAAATTAAACATTCCAGACAATCCAACCGTTGGATTTTTACAAAGTTGGTGCCGTTGGAAAGATATTTCCAAAGCGAACCCAGCGGTTGTGGTTTCGGGAAAATCCGATGGTCGGATCTCCCGCACTAATCGTTTGAAATCACGGTTTCAAAATATGAACTGCAGCTTCGTTATTCGATATATTTCAATTCTATATATATATATATAAATATATATCGATTCTTCGATTTCAAAACTATATGATTTTCATACATTTGATAAAAATGATATTTTTATCTAACTATCTTCTATTTCAACACTTCACTATTTTTAACAATTCATGTATATAATAAAAATGTGATTTTTAATGTAAAACAATTTATTTCAAAACACGACTATTTTATATAGTTCATATAGATGATAATTCTAGAAAGTGGTTTCCACCAGTCACGTCTCGCCCAGTTCGATGGTCCCCACCGGTCACGGCAGCGGCTGGAAGTCGATAACTTCCGAGGTCGGTTGCAAAATGGCCATTTTCACGGGCTATATAAACTCCATAGCGACCTTTAAGAAAATTCATTTGGCCATAACTTTTGCATCCCGCTATGAAACTTCGATTTTTCAGATTCGTTAGAAAGGTATTCACTAACAGATTTAAATATTTTTGGTTTCACTCAAATCCGCTTTGTTTTGCACCCGGTACGGCCAGTCAAAGTTTGAATTCAAATTTTAAAATTACCACGCCATTTCAGGCCTTGTTTATTATTCAAAGTAACTATATTTATTTTCAAATGTTGATTCAAACTCACTTTTCATTGCTATTATTTAAAATATTTATTTTAAATATTTAAAATCCACTATTTTAGCCAATTTAAAAAATTTAAATTGGTTCAGATTTTCTGGGTCATTACAATACCCATAATATATTTTGGGAGAAGTCAATTAGTGGTTGATGGTTTTGACAATGTGACATTCAAAGTAAATAAATAAATGATTTGTCAAAGGTAAGTTCAGCCTCAAGCCTCGCAACCGGGAAATGACAAAAATCGGGTAGGTAACATGGCTATGTGGGTCGCTCCCATTAGGTTGTATTGTCACCATACAGAAAAGATTCATTTTGTTACTTCTTTCGCTTCTGTATCTCCTGAGAATGGTTATACCAAACGTAAGGTGACAATATATTCGACACACTCAAGAGAAATGAGTGGTCGGTCATGTGTGGGCTGTGTTATAAGACATTCTTGTTGGACCCATTTATTATCCTCTAGAGATACACTATCAGAAGGTGGTTCCATACCTTGTCATAGTTGGAAATCCATTATCCAATAAGCTCCACGGTTTTGTTTGTATATTATGTATGTGGAGCGTGAGATGCAAGCGTTCTACTAGATTGCTATTTATTTGTATTTAGACACTATTATAATATAAGAATAATATTGATTTCAAAATATTTTGGGTCATCGTAAGGTAAAAACCATCTATGTTTATGTGTGGATCGGTCTTACGATTATCTTTTCTTCCAAAATGGTTTTGAAAGTTAAACAAATGCTTTAGGTGCGCATAAGGGAAAAACCCATTCCATTTTTATGGCGTGGTCTTATGAGATATCCTTTATTTGAATCAAGCTATTTTAAAATTGTTTACTCATACCAGTCCCATGACTGACCTAGAGTTTATTTTTCTATGCTTTCCCTAAACTCTTGGGTGCCCAAATTTGTACAGGCAGTCAAGTAGTTCAGGATTTTTCATATTTATCTTGAGGAGCTTGGAGCAGGAGGCTTCAACGATAGATATCTAGAGTTTATTTCCACTGTGTTGTATATATATAATGTACTCAGATGATGTATGTAAGTTCAAATCCAGTTTTGTATTTCAGAAGTGATTTTACATATTATATTTTATTCCGCTGCGATTGTGAGATTCTATGGTGTTGTTCATTTCGTTCTTCTATCTGTTTTTCTCCTATTCTAATTTCCTATTTTTCTATTTCTCATCCTCTAAATTCTTTCTATTAATGATTCATATTTTCGTGCAATTTGGGTTGGACATGAGTTGTATTCAGCCGATTCAAATGGCATGGATTTATGGTTCATTGCACTTGGTGTCAGAGCTTATGGTTGAGTAGTAACCTTGGCTCTATGGCATAACTCAATAGAGATGGGGTTAGTAATACCCTAGATTGAGGTAGAGAGCATATATATTAGCGCGTATTTGTTAATTGATATAAAAACTGTTTTTATATTGTGCTGATTGGTTTGTTGAATGGTTTAAAAATTCTTGTCGATAAAAGGCGCACACTGTATCGAAAATTGTTTATAAACTCTTGGACAGAGTATTTGGACATAGTATTGTTTTTAAAGGTTGGGTAAATGAAATAATTTTATCCAAATTTATATTTTTATATAAAAAGATTAAATTCCCTGAAATTATTTTTATATATGGATGTGTCGATTGTTGTTATAAGATTATAAACATTGAAATGGTTATATATAAAACCAAATTGAGTTTGTATAAAGAATAAATTTTGCAAATAAGTCAAATTGGTGAATTATTTGAGAAAACAAAATGTTTTAGGGAAAATTCAAAGATTTTGAATTTATAATGAAATCAAGATATGTGATTCCGAATTGGTTTGGGAAAAAACCGGAAATTTGGATCTTGGAATTTAAAATTTTAGCTGAAGTTTAGAAATTGGAAACTAACTGGAGATTGGTTGAGTTAAATGATTTTATGAATATTGATCTGATGTTGATTTCGGACTTCGGGGTTGATACTTAGAGGATTATTTTCTTACCAATTTACGGTTAGGAACTTATGGATGTCGAGGAATGACAATAAATAAAAATGTTTTTCAACTATAAGTAACAAATATTTCTAGTTATGAAAATGGCTATGATGAATAGCTAATTGCTAATGTATGAAATGTTTTGATTGTTATGAGACATTTAGAAGATAACCTGTGTAATTGTTAGGGGAGGACCAATGATTGTGTATAATTTATAGATATAACTAGAATCTCTACGTACTCTTTAATTTCGGGGACGAAATTCTTTTAAGGTGGGTAGATTGTAACGTCCAAGTTTTTAACTACATATATAATACAAATTATTTTGGACTCGTTTCAAGTAATTAATTTATATAAGTAATTAGGATGGCAGATACTGAGAAAAATTCCAAGTATTTATATTTTTGTGGTTTAAAATATTTTAACCATTTTATGTATATATTTATATAACCAAGATGAAATGACTGATCATTTTGTTTTGTATTTTTAATATGCTTTATACTCTGGTAAAAAAAATATTGATAATATTATATTTGAATATTTTAGAAAATTGGATAATAATTATTTAAAAATCTTAAGTATATATTTGTACTTGTATATTTGAATATATACAAATAATATTGCTTTAACATTTTGTTTGCGATTGAACTTGCTCTTAATAATGTGAATATAACATTAGTTTCATTCCATAACTAATGAAAATATAAGTAAAACATGCACATTTATTTATTTGGGTTTCTTGGCAACCAAGGTTTTATACTAAGTACATAAGACTGCCTTGCATTTTTCATTCCAACTAAATATAGGACCAACTACATACATAGTAGCTCATTTCAATCAATATCATTTACACATAGCTATGTTCCCTTTCTAAGTAAGGACACACCAATACACAGTCGTATACCACAACTATATATCCTTTTCAAATCAGTTAAAAACATAACTTTACTAGCATTCTTACCCTTCATTTAACAGGTTGTACAAATTTATGTGCATATATCATTCAATTTATGCTACCATTATAATATGGACCAGCTATTACTTTCCTATATACTCCACTGCTGATACTCCATTAAAATAAGGCTGCCATATATTTTCTAGAGAAAAATTAATGCACGGCTAATTCTCTAGCTACATTTTTCTTTCTAAACAAATCACACAAACACAACTACAAACCAAAGTTATTCATTTCCAAGACACATACACAGCTAGATACAAGACATTGCAACAGTTACCCTCTTTTCTAATCTGCATATGGACACACATTTACATTTATACCTTGTATAAGTTGCTGTCATACCTTAGCTTATAGGACCAGATGAACATATTTGACAACATGCACTTCTTTCAATCACTCAACACATATAGCTGTAAACCTAGCTACATCTCATTCAATTACGAAATAAGCACAGCTAACTCACACACATGTCTGCATCATTTCAATCACTAAGGCACTGCCTGAAATATAACTCTTTTCAATCAAAAACATAGCCATTTCGTTCCATCAACTTAGCAGCTATGTCCCCATTCCCTCACATGTATTGTCATATTATTTTAACCATTGAATGCATATATAAATACACGCATGTGTTTCATATTATCCTCACATAAAGCATTCAACCAATTTAACAAAATCTGAACCACAGCCGTAAGCAATTTCAAAGGGACGAGGAGAAAAAACATTAAAACTGGTGAGTAAACTTGCCTCCTTATTTAGTTATTGATTTTTCATATTAAGATTTAGAGAAATTCCTACAAACATGTTTTGATGAGTTATATTTTTTATACAATATATGTATGTAGAACCTAGAAACTGAAAAAACAATTACAGGAAAACAGTTAACCAGATTTTATGAGTAAATTGGCCCATTGTTACTGTTAATTTTGCAACAAGTACATATGAATATATGTTTCTGATGTTTATATAGATCATGTTAGAATTTGGAATGAAACTAGAGATTTAATTAGACAAAACCTAGGAAATAGAGAAAAATCTATAGTATAAAAACGAAGACTAGTGGACATATGTGTGAGTAAACCATTTCCCTTTTATTTCCTGATTGTTATATGTTAAATAAACCCATACATATGTACATTCATTTATTCCTACTTTCTTGTTGAAACCTGAAAGGGACCAAACCTAAAGAATGAAAACAAGGGATAAAAACAGTGCACAAACAGTTATGTTTACAACTTCTTTTCCCAATCTTAAATTATGTATATTTGTGCATAATATAGAGTAGGACCGCATATAAGTATAATTGGGTTTTTTTCAAATTAGAACTTCATAAAAAACTGAAACAAGAAAATGACATAAAACCTGGAAACTCTGAATCAGTAAACAAGGAGCTAAATCAGTAAACAAAACATGTGAGTGAACACTTCACATTTTCTTTTCCAAATCAGTTTTGTGTTCCCTATATCTTGCAATTCAAACTTATACAAGATCTTGGTTGTAACATCCCGTATTTTTGGCAGTTAAATATTTAATTTAAATTATTATTTTAAATATTTTATTTGGAATATTAATGAATTTTAATATTTAATTCATTATTAAATCGAAGTTTGAACGTTATATATTTATATAAATATAAAATGAGCTTGTAATGATGCGGCAGTTCGTAATATGGAGTTTTGAACTTCAACTGGACATACAGGATCTGTTTTTAGTCGGATTTCCATGAAACAAGAAAATTGGAACTGTATTGATGATAATTTTCATATGAAAGAGAAAAATCCGGCTTTCGTGTTATAGTTTTATATTTATGTCCAAATCAAATTTTAAAATAGTCGCTGTGAAAATCGTTATTAAATTATAGACCTTTAAAATAGCCATTTTGCAAATGGAGTCCGTTTTCAACGAAATTAGTTTCATTAGAACCGTAACGTTAAATTATTGCATGGTATTAAATGGCGTGACAAACCGATGTCGTATGTGACCACGGTAGCCGTAAACGCTCAGTTATTTTATATAGCGCGTAATTAAATTAAATTAAATTAATAAAGTGATATTTTGGTGTAATTTGAGCAGATGATTGAATTAAGCCAAGAAACCAGTTCCGTTGAGTCCGTATCGTCGATTAGAATCAGGATACGTATATAGTTTGTTATTTTTGAAGATCGAGTAATTTGGTGTCCGAAATGGCAATGCGGCGCGTGTATAAAAACAGCCTACCGGAAAACAGTCTCAGAATGCGACGAAACTAGTGTCGTTGGATTCATCATAATTAATTATTGTAGGATTTCAAAGTTTCAAGTTGATTGGATTTATTTAGTGATCGTGGAAAATTTAAACGCGTGTTTTTCGCTGATTTTATGAAGGGATTTTTTTTCAAACGATGTCGGAATTCGACAAAACCTGTCCCATTAGGTCCGAATTATTTTTCTATGCTAGGATTAGTTTTCTTATCAGAAAACAGAAGTCAATTATGGATAGTTTTACATGTTACTTTAATGTGAAGTTTCGTTAAGAAAATAATAATATAAATTAAAACCCTATATATATACCATCTAAACTCTAATATCGTTCAATAGTTACACTCGGGTCAACGCTCATTTCAAGCCACCATCTTCTAATTTTCGAATAGAATAGCCCATATTGATTGAAATTAATCCTCCTGAAATCTTGAATTCCTCTCATCAATTCACGAATCTCATAGTTACAACTACAATCAGCTCGAGCAGAGTTTCCATTTAATTGGCTGCGGTACAATTTAGGGACTCGCTATCCCCTAGAATTTGAGCCCGAACAGGTAGCAACTCATGACGAATTACTGGCGAAGGGGATAATCGAACGGGGTGGCATGTGGTGCATGGATCAAGGGAAGGTAGCCGCGCCTTCCGGTGAGATCAGATCCGTGACCGGTGCACTAGTGGAGGCGTAGCAGCATGGAAGGGGTACGAACGAGAGTGTAGAAGTTCACGTGGTACAAGGGTTTCAATACGGAAGGCTTAATCCTTAACCGAAGCAGTTGAAGTGGAAACGGTATCAACAGAGTTCGGCCTTAATCCTAATACGTAATTTACTAGTTTTAAATCAATTTAAGGTTTAATTAAGTTAATTAAAATATTAACATAGTATGGGAATTGTTCCAGGAAGGGTGAACTACTGAACCGTGAAGAGTAAGGGATCAAACCATTGTATGAAATTGATTCTGGAGCGTAAAACAAAGAAAGTGAATGAAGAACAGTATTTACGAAGGGGAACAAGAACGAACCAGTATTTCACAAATATATTAGAACGTAAGGTTTAAATTATTAAACTTTAATTTAATTTAGAAAATCCTTAGTTGATAAAATGGTACCTATATTGATTTTTGAATAGGAAATCCTGGTGCAGCATGAACAACCGAGAGGAGGAAAGAAAGGACCTCGGCATTATTTTACACACAAAGAAAAGTAATTACTTAAGTGTGAATTCATTTTTAATCCACTATTTAATTAAGAAAATGTTTAACTTAAATCATAACAATTATGTTTGGTATAGGTTGTTTGAAAAAAGAAAAAAAAGAGAATAGATTAACAAGAGGGAACAGAAGAAATTGGGCCCTATTTTCCCTCTAACCATGTAATCAACGAATAATTAAAAATACATAAGTAAATATGGAAATTTAATTTTAATTTATATTTGTCAATATTAAATTGTGAATATCTTTTAACTGTGTTATTAGAACTGGATAAAAGAAGATACAATGGACCCGCATTGACGAACACTATGTCATGGAACTACTCTGGACAGAAATAGAGACAACGAAGATTTACAGTTAAATTAAACAGTCGTTTAATTTAACTGTGATCAAACTGTTTCAACAAAAAAAATTCAAGGTGAGTTAAACTCACTCAGTTCATCCCATTTATATTTTATATAAATTGGGTTTTTATTTTGTATGCTCTGCTTGCTAACGGTTGACTGTTTGCTAGTTATATATTTATTTGTTGATTTAACTGATGAAATTAAACCGTGTTTAATTTCAGTGAAATACCAAATCGTTATTTTAACGATTGGACCCAATAAAGGTAACTCACCTTGGTTTGTCACATTTATAAAATAAACTTGTTTAAGTTGTTCAAATTGTTTGAGTTGCTTGTGAATTTGGTGATGTTAATGGTTGTTAATTATTGTTATCAGTTAAATAAAACTGAATGATCTGGTTTGAGATAACCGATTTGAATACAGGGAAAAACAGGTTGGAAGGATCCAATGGGATTCCTCAATATATTATTTATTTCATATTATCAACATATGAACTGTCATGTTTGGGGTAATTGATTTGATTGTTGATTTTTAATGAAATTTCAAAATCTGTTTAGTTTAAACCAATGGGCGGTATTGGTTGAGTATTTGGCGACATATGGCTAACAAAACAAATCGTTTTATAAATGTTGATTTACCATCAGGCAAATCGACAGAGATGAAATTATAAAATTTATTTTATAACTGGATATAGATTTTTAAATATATAAGCTTATAAAAGGGAAATAAATAAATGTTATATTTATTTAAGACTTTGATTTATTATTAATTTATTTTATAAAGCCAATTCTGATATTAATCAGATTTATAAGTACGAGAATAAGAAATAAAATCGAACAGATAAATTTGGATAATTGTTTTTATTAAGAAACAATTAAATGGAATTTATAAAAATTAATTATATTATTAATTAATCTAAAGTGAGAACTAACTGGAATCGTTTAATGGAATAACCTTGTTTTAAGTTGATTAAATCGACCGTTTAATTGAGATTGATTATTAAGTTAGTGTGTTTTGAATAAAATAGTTAAATGAATATTGTTAAATTTTAATAAGATTTTAGAAGAAGGTTTTTAATAATTCTAGTTAATAAGAGAAATTAACTACGGAAGTAGTTAATGGTTGAGGTAAATTATTATTTTAATTAATAATAATTTAGAAAATTACTTTTAATGGAAATTCATTTAGGAAGTAATCGAAGTTGACCTGAATGGTGAAAGGAGTTTATGAGCAAGTTTTATCTTAAACCTGAGTTTTATGACAAAATTATAAAAGGAATTTCTAAGCGAATTTTATAGCTTGAAATAATTGTTACTTAATTTATTGAATTAATTAAAAGGAAATGTAGATAAAAGGGTTTTATAATAAACCAGTGTTATATGAATGGGGTTTAAAGTGTTAAAGCGTTAATTTTACATTAACGTCACTTAATAGTGGGATTAAGTAAAAGTGAGGATTTGAGAATAAGATTCCAAAGTGGAAAATGGTGTAATGAAGTTGGAAAGGGATTGGTAAAAGTGAATATCGTAAAAGAAGTGGGTCGTAGGATTTGATAACCAAATCCGAATTATAAATGAGCTTGGTTAAAGAGGTCGAGTTAAAAATGTTGTTTTTTTAGAAGTACTTAATTGTTGAATTAAAAAAGAATGGGTATATCCAAGAAAGAGATTTTCAAGGATTAAGAAGGTTTTATGAAATCGTATTTGAATAAAATAATTAAATGGATTTGGTACGGATATTAGAATGGAGTATTAGTTTACAACTCGTATCTATCTTAAGATATGATCGTTGTTGATCAAGGTCTGAGAGGTAATTAAAATACCCCAACTTGAACGACTTCAGGATTATCTGAGGATGATATTAGCTGTAATGGTAAAGGAGGTTAGTAATAATGTACTATTTCCATTAGAGAAATAATAGTGCAACATTAGTGTAAATTTTGAGAATATATAACGAGAGTTCCGAAGTGAAGGGAATTTGAAAGATGGGAGAATGATATATAAACATGAGGGTTCCAAAGTAAAAAAGTAAATAAAAGGCGTTGTGTGAAATAATAATGATATTTTCAAGATTAGAAAGGAAACGTAAAGTTGAGTTTTTCTATCAGAATAAGCATTTGTATTGTTTCAAGTAATGAAATAGATGATATTTTGTAACACTATTTTACGAGTAATAAGTTGAATAGATTTCCCAATATTATAAAATAATATGGCTAATGTTTCTTGAAAGTGAAAATAGAAAACCAGATATGATATAGGATTTCCCTAAGTAATCAAATAAATTTGTTTAAAGGAAAGTCTTATGAGAAAGAAAGAAGTGAGAAATTATATTCGTAATATCGAGATATTTAAGAGTTTTTAAATTTACATTTTGTTTTAATTAAAAGGCCAAGTGGTGCTAAATACTGAACCAGTGAACTCATTGGATTATCATGATTAAATCACTGTTTATTTTGGTAGTTAAATCACCGACTATCAAATCTGCCCAATACGATTGTTGGAACGGAAAGACCGGGATTGAATTTATATTCGAAAACCATTCCGACCAACAAATACGTGAAGATATTAGAAAATGATCGAGATGGAGCATTGAAGACCATGGATCTTCATTAAACAGAAGAACTACTAATAATCTCTGGTTAGCTCCCAGAGATAAATTGTGGTTCTGTCGTGGTTGGAATCTATGGGCTACAAGGACTTCTCGCTACTGATCGATGGTGTGATTCCTATATTGGATGCAGTAGGACGGTACCTTCGGTTCATCCTGTTCCTGGATGACTTGTATGGACGAATGTCTGACAGAGTATCTCCTAAAAACCACATACGTTGATTTTTACAAATATACCAAGTTTGTGGCGAAGAATGGCCCTTCTTTAAAACCCGGAGTATATTTATGGACGTCAATCAGTGATTTGACGGATCTGACGATGTGGCATTCAAAAGTGAATGATGACCAGGTGTTCAAAGTATAATTTAAACCTCCAGCCTCACAACCAGGAAATGACAATCGGGCAGGCAACATGGCTACGTGGGTCACTCCCATTAGGGTGTATAATCAATTATTTAGAGAAATTCCTTTTGCTTCTTTAATCTATTTTGATGCTATCCCTTTTCGGGAAATGGTAGTTTGAGCCCAACTGTTGGTGATATACATTCGATACACTCAAGCGAAATGAGTGGTCGATCATGTGTGGGCCGGGTTACAAGACCTACTTGTTGAACCCAGTGTATTCGCATCTAGAGATACACTATCAGCAGGTGGTCTCATACCTTGTCATAGTCGGAATCCAGTCTCCAATAAGTGCCCGCGGTTTTGAGTTGTATACTATATATGTGGAGCGTGAGATGCAAGCATTCCGCTAGGTTGATATTTGTAACACCCCGGATTTTTGAATAATCGAATTAACTAAATTCAAGAATAATTAATCTCAGATGTGAGAACTAAGGGAAATGGGTTGCGCCATTGTGTTCGTCTCCGAATTCTGGTTGAGATAGAGTCCGAGTTTACGTAAAACGGATATCAGATGAAGGAGATATGGACGAACGAAGTTAGACGGAAAACCAGAAGAAGAAGAGGGAAAAAATTATTTGGACTGGCGCACTTGGGAAGTGCGCCAGTACAAAAATACACTGGCGCACTTCCCTAGTGCGCCCAGGCCAAGAGAAAACCTGCACATCTTTCTTTCTGGTGCAGTCTGATCCATGTTGTGACTCATTGCTGAGTCCTTTCTGACTCCTTGCTGAGTTATTAGGGCTGAGGTGTCACCCTATCCCGACTGAATGGTTTTGATTAACCCTAAGATCATCCAACGGCTATAATCAAATTAAAATTCTATATAAACATGGGTACACTCAAACCCTAAATCAGAATTAAAACTGAAACTATAGCCGTCATGTTGTCATCTTGTAACCTAGAGTAGCCGCCACCAACTAGAGGGAAATCAAAGCTAATCAATTCAGTTCTATTCAACCCTAATCTAAACAACAACGAATCTACTACAAAGGTGAGGTTAATCAATTTCAGAACTCAGATTTCAGAACGCAAGATCTTCTTTTTGTGTGTTCGATTTCTTTAATAACATAATTAACAATTTAATTGAATTAAGCTATGATTTGGATTATATGGTTATGTTGTGAATCATTGACCGTATGTTATTATCTATGTTGTAAATTCTATGATGTTATCATCTATGTTGTAAATTCTATGATGTTATTATCTATGTTGTAAAGCTGTGATGTTATCATCTATGTTGTAGATCTACGATTGGCTTATGTACAATCAATTCATTATGATGTTTCATATGCTACTTTGGTTATGTTGTTGGAACTAATTCATATGATAAATCACATGTATGTATGCAAGTTAGGATGTTAATTGAGACATAGATCATATGCAAGTTAGTGAAAATTTTATGCATAACCTTACATGTTTCATGACATCTATTTTAGATCTAAAGTTAGGCTATGACATGTGTGAGTTATATGCTAAATTTTACATGCTAGTTCATATGTTTAGATGTAAGTTTACACCATCGTTATGTTGCATAAATCACATACGCAAGTTTATACAAATATATGTGTTTGGTGTATGGATCATGTTATGTAAGTTTGTGGTTATTGCTATGCAAGTTTACACCTTTAGATGTAGATCTATGACATACATGATTTATGCAAGTTTATGACTATTGCCTAAAAAAGTTCACACCTTTAGATTTGGATCTATGACATATGTAGTTTTATGCAAGTTTGTGATTTTGTCCTGTGCAAGTTTTAGATGTAGAACCTCGTTCACACATGCAAGTTCACCCCTTATGTTTAGATCTAGTTTTATCGGTATGTATGTTGTGATGTTTTCTCTTTATTCCATGAGTTAGACTATTCGAGTCTAACGTATATTTTACGTTGAATGAACAAACGTACAACGTGGGGTAATGGAATAATATTAAAAGATTTAATAATGAGAATTGGCATAAATGCCTTAAATGGCATAAAATAAATTTGTGATGTTAATTGGTATGATTTTACTTACCATAAATAGATGGACATAATTGAGCCAATCATGGACATAGTTAGATTTGTAATTGATTGACAATTTGAATAGGGAAATTAATTCAAATTGGGGGTAATTAATTAGGTGTAATTAATCGCCTAAGACACGAGGTTAGACTCTTTTGTGGTGTAAGACTGTCTGGACCCGCCCGGCAAATCCAGCTGCCACAAATGCTAGTCTAATGTGAGAGGTCTTAGGCATAAATTAAATGCGTAACAATTGTAAAGACACGAGGTTAGGCTTGTTTGTGGTGTAAGACTGCCCGGACCCGGCCGATAAATCCAGCTGCCACAAATGCCAGTCTAATGTGGGAGGTCTTTATAAGGATACGGTCTTAATGAACTAAGAAACACTTAACCAGATAAACATGTAGTGGGACATGAGGGGTTAAGTGGGTGCCTTGGGTGGCATGTGGAATTAAGTGGGTGCCTTGGGTGGCATGTGAAATACGATTAGGTGTCTCAATAATTAATTAATGCTGATTAAAGGCAAATATGGATGACAAACAGAAGTTTGGTTGAGTGAGTGATTCTCTAAGTAACGATCTGTTGTTGATCTCGGTCTTCGGGATTGGTAATTAGGGAGTTATTCTCTTAACCAATGTATCTGCGGACTAAGAAGAACCTAATCATAAACTAAGTGAAAGGGTTAAGACCAGCTTTGTAATGACCCGAAAAATCTGAACCAATTTAAAAATTTTAAATTGGCTATTTTGGTGGATTTTAAATATTTATAATAAATATTTTAAATAATAACGACGAAAAGTAAGTTTGAATCGACGTTTGAAAATAAATATAATTAATTCTAATTATAAACAAGGCCTGAAATGGCGCGGTAGGTTCAAAAATTGAATTCAAACTTTGACTGACTGTACCGGGTGCAAAAAAAAAACGAATTTGAGTGAAACCAAAAATATTTAAATCTTTTAGTGAATATCTTTCAAACGAATCTGAAAAATCGAAGTTTCGTAGCGGGAAGCAAAAGTTATGGCCAAATGAATTTTCAGAAAGGTCGCTATGGAGTTTATATGGCCCGTGAAGATGGCCATTTTGCAAACGACCTCGGAATTCGACGAAACCACTTTTGATGGATCCGGGATGTGGAATTATTGCTAGGTTTCAAATTTCATAATTTTTGAAGCTTGTATGTGAGCGTGGCAAAGGAAAATGTGTTTGGTCGATTTCTATTAAATTGGATCGACCAGAAAAGGGCCATTTTTTAAACTGTCTCAGAATTCGTCGAAACTAGTTTTGTTGGGACTGTATCATCAAAACATAGCTAGATTTATTTTTCGGGAATTTTTAGAATCAGTATGTGGCCCCGGCAAATTGAAATGTACGTTCAAATCAAATATTGAATGTTTTATATTTTAATTTGAAGAAAAACTGACTGAAACAGTCGAATGGACCTACGAAACATATCCCATTGTGTTCGGAATGGGGGTATTTAGCGAGGGACGACAATCGTTGGGTTTGAATTGGTGTTCGTATGCATTAAGGGGTATTTTTGGATTAAAATAATTAAATAAATCCACCGTCCAATCAAAATTCACCATCAGTTTTTCGGTCAACGATTCAAACCCATAACCCCCTATATCGATGACGGAAAACCTTTCATTCCTTCTCTCTTCTTTTTCTTCGGATCCGCACATCAAAATCAAACACCCCAGTTGGGAAATTTGTAGAGCTCCTCGAGATCTTCAAATCCATATAGGGTTTGAATTTTTTTCGTTGAGAATCCAAGGGGAATCGAGCTCGGGAAGTTCGGGGCTTTCAGCCGCCGCCGACAGCTGGCACCACCAAGTGGGCCCACTTCCCCGAGCGCCTGAGCGCCTCTCCTCCCCTTCGACACTGCGTAGCCCGATCCTGTTCAAGCTTCATGGATTTCGAGTAAAATCGATCCCTAGTTTTGAACAAATCAGCTGAGTTACGGCCTATTTTAATTTCAACTATATTATAGCACTTTAAAGCGCTACAGTTTTTGATTTCACTGTAAAAATCATATCTTTTTCGTTTTTGACGAAATTCAGTGAAACAAGAGACAGTGGACTCGTGTGGACGTCTTCTACATTCTAGAAGAGACCGCATATTTTTCTGAGCCTTCTGCTATTTTTGGTGGAGTGGAACCTAATGTGAGATTTCTAAATTATAAACGATATGGTAAACGATGATGTATTAATTATATAGTCGGTGTATGAGTTATATAAGCGTTGTACACCTCATGTATAAGCGTTGTATAAGTTGTACATTCGATGTATAAGTTATATATGCATTGTAAAAGTTATATATGTGTAAAATAGAAGTGAAATATACTTATATATATATATATATATATATATATATATATATATATATATACACGCCCCTCGTCCACAAACCATGGACGATATTTATTGGTTGTGATTGGTGTGAAAATTGGTTGATAGCAATTGGTTGAAATTGATTGTTTGTGGTTGAAATTGATTGATTGTGGTTGAAAAATACCCGTTTGTGGTTGAGAGTTATTTGGTTGAAACCACATAGGATTAGTTTGTGGAAAGGAAAAAATATACATGCCACCTGCGTGCGAACTATATGCATGAAATCCCCATTGTCAAAAGCTGCGAGGCTTTAAGGTAGAGCGAGGAGCCGTACAAGGGATGGCCCCGGTTTTAACTACCCTGCCGTTATGTTGCCGAAATTTTCTGAAATATTCATGTGTTAGAATTATTTTCATTTGTTGAAATTATTTCATATATTGAAACTGCATTCATGTGTTGAATAGAAATTCATTCGTTGAATAGAAATTCATGTGTTGAATGGTATTCGTGTTTTAAATAAATTGTTTTAACAATAAAAATCACATTTTTATTTTATATATGTGAACTATAGAAAACCTTCATGTGTTGAATAGAAATTCATTCGTCGAATAGAAATTCATGTGTTGAATGGTATTCGTGTTTTGAAATAAATTGTTTTGTAATAAAAATCAAATTTTTATCATCTATATGAACTATATAAAATATTCGTATTTTGAAATAAATTGTTTTAGAATAAAAATCATATTTTTATCATCTATATGAACTATATAAAATAGTCGTATTTTGAAATGAATTGTTTTGCAATAAAAATCACATTTTTATTATATACATGAATTGTTAAAAATAGCGAAGTGTTGAAATAATTGTCGGTTGGATAAAAATATCATTTTTATCAAATGTATAAAAAGAAAATAGTTTTGAAATTGAAGAATCGATTATATATATATATATATATAATTAAAATATATTGAATAACGAAGCTGCAGTTCGTGTTTTGAAACCGTGATTTCAAACGATTAGTGCAGGAGATCCGGCCATTGGATTTTCCCGAAACCGAAACCGTTGGGTTCGCTTTGGAAATATCTTTTCAACGATACCAACTTTGTAAAGATCCAACGGTTGGATTGTCTGGAATGTTTAATTCAAATTTAAAGAAAAACAGCGCCAGAATCGATTATATTTATATATATATATAAACATAATTAAATTAAATCGAATGATGACGCTGCAGTTCGTATTTTGAAATTGAAACTTCAAACGATTGTACTGGGAGATCCGACCGACGGATTTTCCTAAAAATGGAACCGTCGGATTCGTTTTGAAAAGATCTTTCTAAGGATATAAATTTTGTGAAGATCCAACTGTTAGATTTTCAGATATGTGTAAATCAAATCTGAAGAAAAACAGCGCCACAGCCGCGTTATGGCCCGAAGCGTTGTTTGAATAAATTGGCTATTTTAAAATAAATAAAAATAGCGATAAATCATTATAAAATATTATAAACGATATGGAATGTGAAATTTTGAAACTAACTGAAGGTTTGCTAAGACGGATGGTTTTCTGGGTATTGGTCTGATGTTGGTTTCGGCCTTCGGGGTTAATATTTGGAAAATCGTTCTCTTGCTAATTCACGGTTAGTGACTAATGAATTGGAATAAGGAGTATGTTGTATTCGTGTAGCATTTGTTTATTATATACGCGAGTTGCTCAGAAAGACCGGGTTTATCCCATTCTGAATAACTGAATCGACGATAAGAAATCGATGTTGAAGATGGTGGTTGAAGACCGGAGATCTTCACCTCGTTTGGATGGTAACAGATGTCCTGATTGGGAGGCATCCCGAAATATGGATAATGAGTGGTGATCGTCCGGACGTACGTGGAGATCGATGGGTATGCGAGGTATATAGTGCCTCCGGTTTCGTTCAGACCCAAAACGGACTTGTAAATGGACTGTGTGTCTGACATTGGAATTCATTCTGTGTGATTGATAGCCATCAGTTACATGGCGTAAATTGCCTATGTGGCATGCTAAGATGCAGTGATCAAGACTTCTGTTGAAAAGTAAAATCTTGTGGTTGATGATCAAAGCACCGCCTGTGTGGCGTAGCTTTGTGTATAACGTGAATTCGCGAGCCTCACACCCCGGTGTGAACCAGAAACGGGAGAGGACCTCAAGGAGGGCATGGGACGCTCATATCGTCTATGATTGATAGTTATGATTGAAATTGTTTTTGAAACTTATGAACACTAGTAATAATATCAAATGCTTTTGTTTTATTCGTACCAAGCATATTTTGGCCATTATAAGGTAAAAACTCTATCCTCCGGTTTGCGTTGCATTGCGTGATGGGAACTGAGTTTTATAATGGCTTCATTTTTATAAAAAGCATTGCGATATTTAAAAGATTTACTTGTTTTAAACCACTAGCAATCCAATGGAGTAAACCCGTTCCGCGAAAGTGGCATGGTCCTGTGATTAGCCATATTATAAATGTGTTAAGTAGATTTCTCATACCAGTCCCATGACTGACTCGTAGTTTGTTTCACTTGCAAACTCGGGTGCCCTTATTTCTTCACGGGCAGCCTTGTGTTCAAGTTTTAGCAGGCTCTTTCTGGATAGCTGGAGCTGAAGATGGATTCTATCATTTATCTCTTTTTATGTTGTTCAGCTCCTATTGTACATGTTATGTTTGTTTTCCGCTGTAGACATTTTTGTAAAGCTGAACTGTATTTGTACTAAGTATGATCCTGTATACTGCGTAACTCTGATGATTATGTTTCTCCAGTGTGTTATTTGTACATTATCTGGTGTAATTATTTATTTCTATTCTGCGATTATCTGTTTATGTGTTATATTCCAAATACTACCCTTGCCACCGTCAGTACGGGGTTTGGGGTCGTCATAACGTGGTATCGGAGCTTTGGTTAAGCTTAGTGCTGGAATATAACATATGAACGAACTCGTCAGAGATAGAACCAGTAGTGTTCTAGGATGAATAACTCATTACAGATAGGATCAGTAATATCCTAGTATGAGTATAGTAGAATGAAATAACACCTTGATAGATACATTTACATTTAAGGTATATGTCTCTATGTTTGAAATATCTTTTCTGTTGACCTGACACTTGATCTGCTATTTGCAGAAGTACTAGAAAATGAGTGCCAGAAACAGAAGAAGTAATACTAACCCGGATATAGAAGCTCTATTAATGAAATATAGAAATCTGGGTGGAAAACCGTTCTCGGGCGAAGAATCTATTATGAAAACACAAGCTTGGATTCGTTCTTCTGAGAAAATCTTTGACGGGTTAAAGCTGAGAGATGACCAAAAAATATTACTGGCATCTTGGGCACTTAATGACGAAGCCTTGTTCTGGTGGGATTCGATTGTTAAGGAGAATCCAGAAGGTGATATCACCTGGGATAGATTCAAAGTGATTTTCCTGGAAAGATTTACTCCTCTTGAAGCAACTGAGCGGTTATGTGATGAATTCTCTTATTTGATACAAGGAGATATGACCATTCCAGAATATCATAAGAAATTCAATGTACTTTCTCACTTTGCCCCTCATCAAATTCAAAATCCGAAGGGGAAGAATCTGAGGTTTATTCATGGCCTGCAAAGAAAATACCAGAATAAAGTAATGGGGCATGTGAAGCTTTCTTTTTTAGAAATGATTTATATGGCTTATCAGTATGAAGATCTCTATAAGAAAGGTATGTTGCGCGACGAAGGGGAAGTTGGTTCTAGTAATAAAGGTGAGTCTGAAACTGATCATCCTGAGGCCAGTACGATGTCTGAGGTGAGTGAGAAGCCCAAAGCAAATCGGAAAAGGGCAGGATCTGAGAAAGAACCAGTATCGACCGTCGTATGCAATAACTTCCATAAGCAAGGGCATTTGCAAGGAAATTGCAGATCTTTTAAGAAACAAAGAAAGGATGGATATAGAGCCAATCGAAAGCAAAAGAAGAAGAGATTTAGACCTAATGAGGAGTTTCAAGAGAATAGGGAGTGTAAACAATGCCATAAGACTGGTCATCTTGCGAAGGATTGCCCGCTCTTAAACAAGCCTGAAATAATTCAAGTGAATGAAGTGGCAGAAACTTCTGAGCCCTCAGCTAGTCAGGAAAGGTCTGATGTCTTGGAAGGCACACTCAATGTCAAAAACATTCCAGTTAAAGTACTATTTGATACAGGCGTGACGCGAAGCTTTATTGCAAACAATGCGGTTAAGAAACTGGATTTGAATTTGAAAAGGCTCAAAGAACCCATCATTGTCCATAATCCGGTTGGGAGTTCCCTCGATCTTAGTTGGATTTGTACGGTGCCTGTCTCTTTTTCCTGTTATAAGTTCCCTACCATCTCGATTGTCATGAATTTTACTGAATTTGATCTTATTTTGGGATTAGATTGGTTAACCAAATACGTGGCTGAGGTTAAATGCGGTGAGCGAGTTGTTAAGGCAAAGGCCCAATCAGGGAACTATATAACCATACCATGTAAAGGCCCGAATTTAAATAAAAAAGACTTCTGGGCAGCTTTGGATGTTTCTCCTGCTCAAATAGAAAATATCCCTGTAGTCACAGAGAATATTTCGGACCTCATCAAAGATATTCCTGTTGTAAAGAATTATGCAGATGTGTTCGAAGAAGTTGTCAGCTTACCTCCGCAGAGAGAAATTGATTTCAAGATCGCTTTAATTCTGAACGCAAGGCCAGTAGTGCACGCTATTCGGAGAATGACTCTAAAGGAGAAAGAAGAACTAGACAATCAAACTTGATAGCTTGTATGAAAGGGTATGATCAGGCCTAGTTTCTCTGATTGGGGAGCAGCAATGGTGTTTGTACCAAAGTCTGACGGTACTCTGCGACTATGTGTGGATTATCGCGACTTGAGTAAGCAGACAATAAAGAATAAATACCATTGCCGCGAATCGATGATTTATTGGATCGTCTGAATGGAGCACAAGTATTTTCAAGGATGGACCTAGCTACAGGTTTCCATCAACTTCGTATTGCCGAAGAGTGTGTTCCTATGACAGCATTCAGGGGTCCAAACTTATTCTATGAGTGGTTAGTAATGCCGTTCGGCTTATGTAACGCTCCAGCTTCCGTCGTCAATTTGATGAATCGAATGTTCAGAGGAGTCTTGAAAAAGTTTGTTCTGGTTTTTATTGACGATATTCTAATCTTCTCTAAATCAAAAGCCGAACATGAAAAACATTTGGAGCGTGTTCTAGAAATTCTGAGAAGGAATGTATTGAAAGCTAAACTTTCCAAATGTATATTTTGGCAAGATGAAGTAATGTTTCTTGGCCATGTCATATCGAAAGAAGGAACTGCTGTGGATCCAAGTAAAATCACCGCCATTCAAAATTGGAAACAGCCTAGTACTCCCACAGAAGTCCGAAGTTTTCTTGGATTGGCTAGTTATTACCGGAAGTTCGTTAAAGATTTTTCGAAGATATCTAGTCACTTAACAAAGCTTACAAAAAAGCACTCAAAATTCAAGTGGAGTCGAAATTTTTGGAGGATTTTGAGGAGCTAAAGTTAAGATTAACAACGGCTCCAGTGTTAACGATAACCGATGGCAAACAGGACTTGAAAGTCTAGACAGATGCCTCTAGAGAAGGCTTTGGTGCAGTACTAATGCAAAGAGGTCAAGTGGTTGCTTATGGTAGCCATCAGCTGAAGCCATATGAAAAGAACTACGTCACTCATGATCTTGAGTTGTTGCCTATAGTATTTGCTTTGAAAATATGGAGACACTATCTTTTGGGTGAGAAATTCGAACAGTTTACAGATCACCAGTCGTTAAAGTATCTGTTTACCCAGAAAGACTTGAATCTGAGGCAGCAACGTTGGCTAGAGTTCCTTATAGCGTACGATTTTGAGATTCTATACACTCCAGGGAAAACCAATGTCGTGGCCGATGCGTTAAGCCGAAAGAATGAAATAATCGCCAGTTTTATTATTGCGACTTCTTTGATTGACAAGATATTTGCTCTCTAAAAAGACGACAAGTTTATTAAAGGAATGAGCCAGCGGATTCGTGAAGGCAATGCTTCAGATTTCCAGCTCGATAGCGAAGGGATTCTGAGGTTACAAGGACGAATTTGTGTTCCAGAAATTCCTGAACTCAGAATAGATGTTTTTGATGAATGCCACAAATCTAAGCTCAGTATCCATCCAGGTGTGAGTAAAATGTATAATGATATCAAACGAACATTCTGGTGGAAGTCGTTGAAAAGAGACATCTCTATATACGTTAGAAGGTGCCCTACTTGTCAGCTAGTCAAAAGCGAACAACAGAAATTGGCTAGCTGGTTTGCCCAGAACCAGAAAAGGAAATGCAGTATCTGGGTGATCGTAGATCGCTTCACGAAGACCGCCCATTTCATACCTGTTAGATCAAACAGAACTGCTCAGAGTCTGGTGCAAATATATTTCAAGGAAATTGTTTGGCTACACGGAGTGCCGATCAGTATAGTTAGTGATAGAGATCCAATATTTACTAGAAAATTCTGGGAGGCGTTTCAAGTAGAACTGGGAACGAAGCTGAACTTGAGCACCGCTTATCATCCTCAGACTGAGAGGGTGGATCGTATATTAGAAGATTTATTGCGGGCTTGTGTTTTAGATTTTGGTGGATCATGGGAATACCATTTACATTTGGCTGAGTTCTCATACAACAACAGCTACCAAGCGAGCCTGACAATGTCACCATTCGAAGCATTGTATGGTAGACCATGCCGATCTCCTGCTTGTTGGGTCGAACCTGGCAATAGGCCTGTATAGGGACTTGATATTATCCGTGATGCTGCGGACAAAGTCGATTTCGTTAAGAAACAATTACTCGTCGCTCAAAGCCGACAGAAGAGCTATGCCGATAAGAGAAGAAGAGATATATCATTTGCTATTGGCGACTATGCATATTTGAAAGTATCGCCGATGAGAGGAGTTATCCGGTTTGGTAAAACAGGGAAATTGGCGCCCAAATTCATTGGTCCGTTTCCTATTCTTGAACGGATTGGAACTCTTGCTTATAGAATTTGATTGCCGGATTGGTTGCCTGGAGTGCATGATGTATTTCACATATCTCAACTTCAAAAGCATGTTCATGATCCAGACTTGATCGTGGAAGAAGCAACGCAACAGGATATTGAAATTACTCCAGAATTGGCTATGAGAAGGGAGCCGCTAAAGATCATTGGCAAAGAAACCAAAGAGCTGAGGAACAAGAAGGTTCACTTAGTCAAAGTGCAAAGGAGTGGAGATCCACGAGATTGTAATTGGGAAACTGAGGAGAGCATTTAGAAAGCCTATCCTAAGTGTCGAGTGGATATCTCTGATTGACTCCGGTGCAAGGTACATTTACCATACTTTGCATTACCATTTAGTTCTCTACTTTGTTGTTATTTTCTTTCCATGGATGTGCACTTTTAATTCTATAGTTTGATTAATTTAAAAAGAGTGTATGAATTAATTTGTATGATTTTGAAAAGTTAAAAAAAAATTGATTGTTGTTTGTGTTGTGTGATAGTGGATTTGATTAATTAAATTATTAGAACGATAGTTAATTTAATCAATAAGAGAATGAAGTGTAGAATTTGTTTGATTGAATCACACATTGAACTAATTTAAAAATAGATAGAAATATATACATGTGCATGTATATGTTTCAACAGGTAAATGGATTAGCTGTTGAGTAAAGAAATTATTTGCGTGCCCGACAAATAGGTAAACCTTAATGAGTTGGATGCGAAATATTATTATATCAACTCCTGTGAATGCCATTGGATGCGGAGTGCTGGTTGTTCTGTGTGTAATAATAAATGTCACCATAGGATAGTAATAGTTAATTTTGAACTACACTACATGGCATACTTCTTGAAGGTAGGCATACTTCATCACATACCACATATGTCGTTGGAGCTTGTGTGACGAGGTGGAAGATTTACCATACGAGCGAGAGGCTTGTATGGCGATGACTATATATTACAGGTTGAACTGATGACTTATATGACTATATAAAATTGTAACAATAAATTGCCAGATTAATAAAGACCCCACACGGATCTGGAGTTGGCAATAATCATGTCTCTCTAGTTATTAGATACGGCACATGGATTATTTATTTCCCACACGGGACGAGGTGATGAGAATTTATTCTCTGCAGTAATTAAAAATACATACTCCCTCAGGATTTGATAGGGTGACGAGAATTTATTCTCTGGAGGTATTATCTATACACGCTCCCCTGTAAACACTAGAATATATCACTATAAATATGTGTATGCTTCATAGGATTTATTGGGTACCTAATACGGCCCAATAAATTTCCAAACCCCTCCCCGTACAAAGGAGGTAATGGCGAAATTTTTCGAAAATTTCGAGGTGTTAGCCAAATTTTTGAAGAATTTGAAAATTCTCCGAAACTGAAAAGTTGGAGAATGGAAGCCAGATTGGAAGTATGGTTGATTAATCAAACCACTTTCAATTTTGTTCCTTTTCGGGGATGAAAAGTTTTAAGTGGGGGAGATTGTAACGACTCGGAAAATCTGAACCAATTTAAAAAATTTAAATTGGCTATTTTGGTGGATTTTAAATATTTTAAATAAATATTTTAAATAATAACGACGAAAAGTAAGTTTGAATCGACGTTTGAAAATAAATATAACAAATTCTAATTATAAACAAGGCCTGAAATGGCGCGGTAGTTTCAAAATTTGAATTCAAACTTTGATTGACTGTACTGGGTGCAAAACTTAACGGATTTGAGTGAAACCAAAAATATTTAAATCTATTAGTGAATGTCTTTCTAACAAATCTGAAAAATCGAAGTTTTGTAGCGGGAAGCAAGAGTTATGGCCAAATGAATTTTCAGAAAGGTCGCTATAGAGTTTATATAGCCCGTGAAGATGGCCATTTTGGAAAAGACCTCTGAATACGACGAAACCACATTTGTTGGATCCGGGATGTGGAATTATTTCTAGGTTTCAAATTTCATAATTTTTGAAGCTAGTATGTGAGCGTGGCAAAGGAAAATGTGTTAGGTCGATTTCTATTAAATTGGATCGACCAGAAAAGGGCCATTTTTCAAACGGTCTCAAAATTCGACGAAACTAGTTTTGTTGGGACTGTATCGTCAAAACATAGCTAGATTTATTTTTCAGGAATTTTTAGAATCAGTATGTGGCCTCGACAAATTGAAATGTATGTTCAAATCAAATATTGAATGTTTTATATTTTAATTTGAAAAAAAACTGACTGAAACAGTCGAATGGGCCTACGAAACATATCCCATTATGTTCGGAATGGGGGTATTTAGCTAGGGACAACAGTCGTTGGGTTTGAATTGGAGTTCGTATGCATTAAGGGGTATTTTTGGATTTAAAATAATTAAATAAATCCACCGTCCAATCAAAATTCACCGTCACTTTCTCGGTCAACGATTCAAACCCGTAACCCCCTGTATCGACGACAGAAAACCTTTCATTCCTTCTCTCTTCTTTTTCTTCTGATCCGCGCATCAAAATCAAACACTCCAGTTGGGAAATTTGTAGAGCTCCTCGAGATCTTCAAATCCATATAGGGTTTGAATTTTTTCGTTGAGAATCCAAGGGGAATCGAGCTCGGGAAGTTCGGTGCTTTCAGCCGCCGCCACCGACAGCTGGCACCACTGAGTGGGCCCACTTCCCCCGGCGCCTGAGCGCCTCTCCTCCCCCTTCGACACTGCTAGCCCGATCCTCTTCAAGCTTCACGGATTTCGAGTAAAATCGATCCCTAGTTTTGAACAAATCAGTTGAGGTATGGCCTATTTTAATTTCAACTATATTATAGCACTTTAAAGCGCTACAATTTTAGATTTCACTATAAAAATCATATCTTTTTCGTTTGTTGACGAAATTCAGTGAACATGAGACAGCGGACTTATGTAGATGTCTTCTACAATGTAGAAGAGACCGCATATTTTTCTGAGCCTTCTGCTACTTTTGGTGGAGTGGAACCCAATGTGATATTTCTAAATTATAAACGATATGGTAAACGACGATGTATAAATTATATAATCGATGTATGAGTTATATAAGCGTTGTACACCTCATGTATAAGCGTTGTTAAGTTGTACATTTGATGTATAAGTTATATATGCATTGTAAAAATTATATATGTGTTGAATAGAAGTGAAATATATTTATATATATATATATATATATACACACACACACACACGCCCCACGTCCACAAACCATGGACGATATTTATTGGTTATGATTTGTGTGAAAATTGGTTGATAGCAACTGGTTGAAATTGATTGTTTGTGGTTGAAATTGATTGATTGTGGTTGAAAAATACTCGTTTGTGGTTGAGAGTTATTTGGTTGAAACCACATAGGATTAGTTTGTGGAAAGGAAAAAATATACATGCCGCCTGCGTGCGAACTAGATGCATGAAATCCCCATTGTCAAAAGCTGCGAGGATTTAAGGTAGAGCGAGGAGCCGTACTAGGGATGGCCTTATTTTTAACTACCCTACCGTTATGCTGCCGAAATTTTCTGAAATATTCATGTGCTAGAATTATTTTCATTTGTTGAAATTATCTCATATATCGAAACCGCATTCATGTGTTGAATAGAAATTCATTCATTGAATAGAAATTCATGTGTTGAATGGTATTCATGTTTTAAATAAATCGTTTTAACAATAAAAATCACATTTTTATTTTATATATATGAACTATAGAAAACCTTCATGTATTGAATAGAAATTCATTCGTTGAATAGAAATTCATGTGTTGAA
This sequence comes from Allium sativum, assembly GCA_030737875.1. NCBI lineage: Eukaryota > Viridiplantae > Streptophyta > Magnoliopsida > Asparagales > Amaryllidaceae > Allium > Allium sativum. The sequence goes on from CM060916.1 coordinate 723,443,122, forward strand.
TGGTATTCGTGTTTTGAAATATATTGTTTTATAATAAAAATCAAATTTTTATCATCTATATGAACTATATAAAATAGTCGTGTTTTGAAATAAATTGTTTTATAATAAAAATCATATTTTTATCATTTATATGAACTATATAAAATAGTCGTGTTTTGAAATGAATTGTTTTGCAATAAAAATCACATTTTTATTATATACATGAATTGTTAAAAATAGCGAATTGTTGAAATAATTGTCGGTTGGATAAAAATATCATTTTTATCAAATGTATGAAAACAAAATAGTTTTGAAATTGAAGAATCGATTATATTTATATATATAGATAAATATAATTAAAATATATCGAATAACGAAGCAGTAATTAGTGTTTTGAAACCGTGATTTCAAACAATTATTGCGGGAGATCTGACCATCGGATTTTCCCGAAACCGTAACCGTTTGGTTCGCTTTAGAAATATCTTTCCAACGACACCAACTTTGTAAAGATCCAACGGTTGTATTGTCTGGAATGTTTAATTCAAATCTGAAGAAAAACAGCGCCAGAATCGATTATATATATATATATAATTAAATTAAATTGAATAACGACACTGCAGTTCGTATTTTGAAATCGAAACTTCAAACGATTGTACTGGGAGATCTGACCGACGGATTTTCCTAAAAATGGAACCGTCGGTTTCATTTTGTAAAGATCTTTCTAAGGATATAAATTTTGTGAAGATCCAACTGTTAAATTTTCAGATATGTGTAAATCAAATCTGAAGAAAAACAGCGCCACGGCCGCGTTATGGCCCGAAGCGTTGTTTGAATAAATTGGCTATTTTAAAATAAATCAAAATAGCGATAAATCATTATAAAATATTATAAATGATATGGAACGTGAAATTTAGAAACTAACTGAAGGTTTGCTAAGACGGATGGTTTCCTGGGTATTGGTCTGATGTTGGTTTCGGCCTTCGAGGTTAATATTTGGAAAATCGTTCTCTTGCTAATTCACGGTTAGTGACTAATGAATTGGAATAAGGAGTATGTTGTATTCGTGTAGCACTTGTTTATTATATACGTGAGTTGCTCAAAAAGACCGGGTTTATCCCATTCTGAATAACTGAATCGACGATAAGAAATCGATGATGAAGACGGTGGTTGAAGACCGGAGATCTTCACCTCGTTTGGATGGTAACTGATGTCCTGATTGGGAGGCATCCCGAAATATGGATAATGAGTGGTGATCGTCCGGACGTACGTGGAGATCGATGGGTATGCGTGGTATATAGTGCCTCCGGTTTCGTTCAGACCCAGAACGGACTTGTAAATGGACTGTGTGTCCGACATTGGAATTCATTCTGTGTGATTGATAACCATCAGTTACATGGCATAAATTGCCTATGTGGCATGCTAAGATGCAGTAATCAAGACTTCTGTTGAAAAGTAAAGTCTTGTGGTTGATGATCAAAGCACCGCCTGTGTGGCGTAGCTTTGTGTATAACGTGAATTCGCGAGCCTCACACCCCGGTATGAACCATAAACGGGAGAGGACCTCAGGGAGGGCATGCGTTTCCTTCTAGCTAGAGGTGGTGTCAGTGCTTAAAACTGGCTGACATTTATACTGTTTTTCACCTATGTGTTTGTTGCTGTTGCGAGGCACCTCGGATATATCGGTCGATCCGGGACCGATGGAGTCATTCGTTGGCTCATTTATGCCCTAAAGACGGGAAAACGTAGTGTTCTGGCATAATAATCCACATCAGTGGACCGGCCCAGACGATCTAAAGGGTTGATGCATTCTGATCCTGAGACATGGGCTAGATTGTCTCGAAGTCGGTAAGGACTATCTTTTGCCTTGGTTCATGATGGAAATCCAATTTCCAAATACGACACCGTGCGGTTTTGATTGTAAACCTATATTTGGCGACATAGTGGCATGGGACGCTCATGTCGTCTATGATTGATAGTTATGATTGAAATTGTTTTTGAAACTTATGAACACTAGTAATAATATCAAATGCTTTTTGTTTATTCGTATCAAGCATATTTTGGCCATTATAAGGTAAAAACTCTATCCTTCGGTTTGCGTTGCATTGTGTGATGGGAACTGAGTCTTATAATGGCTTCATTTTTATAAAAAGCATTGCGATGTTTAAAAGATTTACTTGTTTTAAAGCACTGGCAATCCAATGGAGTAAACCCGTTCCGCGAAAGTGGCGTGGTCCTGTGATTAGCCATATTATAAATGTGTTAAGTAGATTTCTCATACCAGTCCCATGACTGACTCGTAGTTTGTTTCACTTGCAAACTCGGGTGCCCTTATTTCCTCTCGGGCAGCCTTGTTTTCTGGTTTTAGCAGGCTCTTTCTGGATAGCTGGAGCTGAAGATGGATTCTATCACTTATCTCTTTTTATGCTGTTCATCTCCTATTGTGCATATTATGTTTGTTTTCCACTGTAGAAATTTATGTAAAGCTGAACTGTATTTGTACTAAGTATGATCATGTATACTGCGTAACTCTGATGATTATGTTTATCCAGTGTATTATTTGTACATTATTTGGTGTAATTATTCATTTCTGTTCGGCGATTATCTGTTTATGTGTTATATTCTAAAGATTACCCTTGCCACCGTTAGTATGGGGTTTGATGTCGTCATAAGCTTAACCAATAAATTGATAAGTGGGTAGGGTTAAGACCAGCTTAACCAATAAATTGATAAGTGGGTAGGGTTAAGACCAGCTTAACCAATAAATTGATAAGCGGGTAGGGTTAAAACCAACTTAAGCAATAAATTGATAAGCGAGTAGGGTTAAGACCAGCTTAACCAATAAATTGATAAGTGGGTAGGGTTAAGACCAGCTTAACCAATAAATTGATAAGTGGGTAGGGTTAAGACCAGCTTTACCAATAATTTGATAAATGGGTAGGGTTATGACGAACTTAACCGATAATGTACATTGATCTGGTAGGGTTAAGACAAACTTAACCAATAGTTTGATAAGTGGATAGGGTTAAGACAAGCTTAACCAATAACACATGTTGATTTGTTGAGTAAGTAACATGGGTGACATGTGGGATATAATTATAAACACTTAACCAAGTTGAAACATGTAAGAAGACATGAATAAGAGGGGTTAAGTGGGAAATTCTAGTGGGGACCAAGCATGGGGGAAAGCTTGTGTGGGACCCTTTTCAAACCAGTAACCCATTTGCTATCTTTGTGGGCTCGACCCAAGTCGAGGACGGGACACGCGTACTGGATTTGATTGTAAGAGGTCAAAACGTGTCAGTGGTGGCAACGCAAGTCCAACGGGTTCATATGCATGTGTGGGCCCGGGCTGGTAGGTAAGACGTTGTTGCATCGTGTAGATATAAGCCGTGTATTTTGGTTGTTTCGGGTTGCCACTTTGGGGAGTGATACACCCCACTGTGGGGCCAACACGGGTACCTACAAGTTAGGGAGCTGATCGAATGGGGAAGGTAGTGGGTACGACTAGCGGAGATAGGAGCAGACGACACCTATGAAGACAGCTAGGAGTATAACTACCATATTATGAATAAATATTAGAATGGGGAGGGTAGTGGGTACACCGAGTGGAGATAGGAGCAGACGGCACCTATGAAGACAACTAGGAGTATAACTACCATATTACGAATAAATTTTGTAATTAGAATGGGGTAGGTAGTGGGTACACCTAGTGGAGATAGGGGCAGACGACACCTATGAAGGCAGCTAGGGGTACACGAACTGCCATTATCGTTATTAAGTTCTATAGGCGGGATCAACCTTTAGGGTGACTAGTGGTGGTGCAGTATAGTAATTATCCTATAGTGATTAGGGGCGCCTTTAACAAATAACTTGGTTCATCTTATTTCCTTGTTTGTTCTGTCATACCCAATTGTTCACAGTCATTTCCTTATTTTCCAGCTTATGCCTTAGCCTAGTTATTTTGATAATTATATGTTAAATTTATCGCACTCGCTAGACTTTATATCTAACCCCCTTTTCTTTCCACCTCTTTTCTTCCTTCCCCCACCTCCCCTCAGGTTTGCAAGGAGGGAATTCTAAAGCTTAGTGCCGATTTCTTTCAGTTGCTTGAAGAGAGTAGATGTATCGCTTGGGACTCTTTCATCTTTATGGCTTTGCTTATGCTCAGTGGGGATTTATGCATTTATGTTATTTAAGTATTTGCTTCTTTATGTACTTTGAAGTTTTTGAAAAAGACCACTGATCCTGTTGTATTGGCTTTGGAAACTACTTATGTAAACTCGCTTTGAGTTATGATGAAATAAAATAAGTTTTATCTTCTGCTGTGTTGTTTTATTTGTTTATTCTTGTAATTTATCTGTTCTATACAAACAATAATGCTTCATGGACATTGATGCATTCCCTTTTTGAGTGACATTAATGGACGTGGGGTGTTACAATATTTACTTGTATTTAGACACTATTATAATAGCAGATCAAGATATTGATTTCAAAACTGTTTTAGGTTATCGTAAGGTAAAAACCGTCCGTATTTATGTGTGGATTTGGTCTTATGATTATCCTTTTCTTTTGGAAATATTTTATCTTTAAAATCAGGTTGTATAATACCCTTAAACTTAGTGTGTTTATCTCACTCTGGTTCACTAGACTGACCCGGTGTTTTGTAAATGCTCGGTTTAGCCCGGGTGTACATGTTTAGGTTATCGAAGACTATGAAGAGACAAGCTGAAAAAGTTCAGATGTATGATACTATATAACTACTATTCCGCTGTGTGTGTTGTATATGAGGACAGATTAATATAACTGTCCAGATGTGTGATGTACTCTAATAATTGTAAGTATTTTTAAAGCTCTCAATAAAGTTTATTTCTTTATTATATTTTGTTCTTCTGCGATGTGAGGCTCTGATAATGTGTGTTGGTTCTTTTCTTCTTCCATTCTAATATTTATTTCTTTCTTATCTCACCCTCGAATTTCTTTCTATAAACGTTCCAGTGTTTTTGGTGTCTGGAAAGTCGGCATGAGTTACAGTAAAGGTATTTATGTCGATTTTCGGGGCCGAAAATCCCTGTTCATTACATTAGTGGTGTCGACGTCGTTAAGAGGTTTTGAAGTATGTTGGGTTAAATATTAAATTCTTGAAATTTTGATCAGTGGTGCATTTGAAATTTGGGTGAGGAGAATTAGTTTAGGTGGGGAGTTGGCATATGTGCAGATAATTGGAGGGGCAAGATTACCATTGAAGAGTTGGTGCATGTGCACACCGTGTACATTATACACTAGAAGGAGGGGAAGAAAAGGAATAGAGGAAAAGAAAGAAAATATGGGAAGTGAAGGACTGATTGATAATGGAAACGTGAAGGTGGTGTAAGAAATTAGTGTGGCAGGTGACCGGTATTATGGATGCAAACAGTAAAAGTATGAAAGGAGAAGTATGGAAGTTAGTGTGGCATTTTGGTTTGCCTGAAGAGGCATGCAAGTTAAGTGCAAGCAAGAAAATTGTTGTGTGCATGGACTTGTTGTATGTAGAAATAATTGCTACATTATCAATGTGTGCGGCTGTTTGGTTGTTTCTATAAGTGTAAGTTGCATGTATATGGTGCAACGTTGGTATACAGGGATGCAAGGATTAAATACAGGAATGCAAGTTCTTGTTTTATGTTGCACGAGTGAAAACTCCAACTTTGTTATACAGGCATGCAAAAGAGAAGGACTTACATACATTTTTCTAAAATAATAATAATACTACAACCAAATAAGAAACAAATAAAAAAGTGTGTCACCATTGGTACTGGTGATGCATACTACGAACCAGACGGTTTTATAATTATTCAATTTACTTGGAAGAAGATTGTGTCAAAGTATTTAAAACAAACCACTGCATATATATATTGAACGCGCAAATATATTTTAAAACCATTAGTCAGAGCATTACTCTCTGGGCCATCAAGTTTGCTCACTGCTTCTACAAACAAGTTATGAAGCTTAACCGTCCATCTCAACCTTTGCTTATTTGCCAATATAGATGTTGAAATTGTTGGGCCTAAACATAGCTCAAATTTTGATAGTAAGTCTGTTGTTACTCAAGCCCTTCTCACTTTCGCATGGGTACATGACGTTTCATATATGTCCTGTTATACAAATGAGCTTGGGTAGAAAGGGATGGGGCTGTAGTGCATGCATTTAGACCATTGCATGTGGATGGGTAATATACGGGGTATGACATTTAAACATTAGGGAATGGGAAAGGATAAAGAAGTGTAGGAGAAAGAAACAAAGTGGATAAGAAATAGAAAAGGGAGTGACGTGCTGGGTTATCGTGTGGAATCATTGGAATGGGCATTGGCCCATGTTTTTTTTAATATATACTGAAAAGGAAAAAGGCTGTTTTATTTGGCTTGGCATTTTTAGTAGAAATGGCTTTATGTTAAAGGAAAAATAGAATTCATGTTTTATAAATTATGTACTTACATATATATATTTAAACTTAGATCAGAAATATATAGTCGAAGAGTAGTGATCCGTGTTGTATTCTGAAATCGATCGATGATACGGGAAAGTCACTCGACGAAATCATCGAGTTAGATTCAATTTTAAATAAATTGATTTATTTAAAAGTAATTTTTATACCAGATCTTTTAAATATATTCGAACCTAAATTTAGTTGTAAACTGTATTAACACATAGTTATTGATTGACGATGATCTGTAAAATACAATAATTTCTGAATTAAATATTCAACCAATTAGTTGATTAATTAAGTCATTATAATCACGTGAATTGTAATTATATATTTTATTTGACATCTGTCAATGGAATTAAAACACCGTTCCACTATGTATTTTATGGACTGGATTGTTTAAAACACCCTGGTAGCAGAAATAAACAACGTTATGCTATTTATTAGTTTGATATATTTTATCAATAATTACATGTGCTGAGATGGTACGTTATTAGTAGGAAATATTGTATTTACATGCTTGTTTGTGCAAATTAGATTAAAGCATCCAATGTCGTCAGTTATAAGAACTGATATATGCCGTGGGAACTGGTAAGTTGAAATTTCTATAAAGCAATTCAGAAATGAATACAAGTTTTAATAATTGGATACTAATTGTCTATGAGAAATAATTTAATAGATTTTTTTAAATCAATTATCTTATTAAGTTATTTAACAAGGAGAGATCAATTATAATCGGTTAATCAGGTGGTTTAAGATTGTTGTAAGTTAATGGTTTAAATGAGAATTGTTTATTAAATTAATTTGTTTCAATAGAAAAGGGTTAAATCGATGGTTGTTTCGAAACTTAAAATGTTTTTAACACAAATGGAAGTTTTAAATAGTAATACAACTATGGGCAAATTGTCTGAGGTAATGTGTTTTAACTTAATTAATCTTTTAATTAAGTGATTTTGTAAAGAGAATTTGATTAACAAAAGCGGAAAGAAATCAGGTCGATTTATTTCAAACTGAATAATCAAAAATTATTTAAATATGACTTAGCGATCCAATGGCATTAAATCTGTCTGTTTTATTTTATAATTGATAGTTAAATAACCTATCAAATTTGGACCTCTCCGTTATCGTTTCGAAGAGACGGGAATCTTAATTCCACTTCGATTCGATACACGTTACAAGTTAGAGATTTTATTGATGACCATTAAAGACAGAGTATTGCAAGGGCTGTTCTGTAATCCTAGGTTAGAAATTGCCTAAGATGGATTTATAGAATAGTGCCTTCGATTTGTCCAGTCCCATGACACTTGTATGGACGAACGTCATACAATGTATGCCTAACCGATCACATACGTTGATCTCTTCAAACGTATTCTGTTGGTGGCAGGGGAATTCATTTCTCTTGCTTTATACCCGTAATATATTTTTGGGGAAGTCAATTAGTGGTTGACGGTTTTGACGATGTGATATTCAAAGTAAATAAATAAATGATTTTTCAAAGGTAAGTTCAGCCTCATGCCTCACAACCGATAAATGACAAAAATCGGGCAGGCAGCATGGCTATGTGGGTCGCTCCCATTAGGGTGTACCATCTAGAGAACAATCATTTTGTTACTTCTTTCGCTTCCGTATCTCTAGGGAACGGTTATGTTGGTACCAACCGTAAGGTGATAATATATTCGATACACTCAAGAGAAATGAGTAGTCGGTCATGTGTGGATCGGGTTGCAAGACGTTTTGTTGAACCCAGTGTATTCCCCTCTAGAGATACACTATCGGAAAGTGGTTCCATACCTTGTCATAGTCGGAAATCCATTATCCAATAAGCGCTCGCAGTTTTGTTTATATACCATGTATGTGGAGTGTGAGATGTAAGCGTCTCGCTAGATTGCTATTTATTTGTATTTAGACATTATTATAATATCAGAATAATATTGATTTCAAAATGTTTTGGGTCATCATAAGGTAAAAACCATCCATGTTTATGTGTGGATTGGTCTTACGATTATCTTTTCTTTCAAACGATTTTGAAAGCTAAACAAGTGTTTTGGGTTCGGATAAGGGAAAAACCCGTTCTGTTTTTACGGCGTGGTCTTATGAGATATCCTTTATTTGAATTAAGCTGTTTTAAAATCGTTTGCTCATACCAGTCCCATAACTGACCCAGAGTTTATTTTTCTATGCTTTCTTTAAACCTTTGGGTTCCCAAATTTGTACGGGAAGTCAAATAGTTCAGGATTTTTTAGATTTATCTGGAGGAGCTTGGAGCAGGAGGCTTCAACGATAGATATCTAGAATTTATTTCCGTTGTGTTGTATATATATAATGTACTCTGATGGTGTATGTAAGTTCAAATCCAGTTTGTATTTCAAAAGTGATTTTACATATTATATTTTATTATGCTGCGATTGTGTGATTCTGTGGTGTTGTTCAATTCGATCTTCATCTATTTTTCTTCTATTCTAATTCTCTAATTTTCTATTTCTCATCCTCTAACTTCTTTCTATTAATGATTCGTATTTTCGTGCAATTTGGGTTGGAAGTGAGTTATATTCAATCAATTCAAATGGTACGGATTTACGGGTCATTGCACTTGTTATACTCAACACATCTTGCATCATCAACAACATGAACGACGAATAACTTCATGCTTGCCAACGGATTTTTGCTAGTAGTATAGTTCTGGATTGGTAGAATGGAAGCAAGGTGGTTGTTGATGAGGAAAACTAACACAAGTGGGGAGTGAGTAAGATGATTGTAGTGCATGTTTAAATAAAACATATAGTCATATTCATGTTACAATGGAAGAAGTCATTGTCAATTTTGTGAAAAGAGGTCAAATAAGTTGCTAAAAGGGTACGATAGGTCAAACAGATGACCATGTGACATGGAGATGAATTTCTTATTCATGACATTATTTTTCAAGGAAAACGTTGTATAGTTTTTGGTTAGAGGAGAAAGAAGGAAAGAAATGCCGTTGTGTAGTGCAAATTAATCACTAATAGCTAAATATTACAATGACAAATTCTTTATCGTTTAAATATTATAATGGCAAATGCTTTGCCATTGTGAAAGACGGTCCTCTACCTGTTCAACCAGCCACTAGGTCCCTCTAAACAAGCCATGAACAAGTGAAAAAACTTCATAATAATATGTAGTTAGTGGGTTTTCAATGAACACGTAAGTGTGCTATTATATCCCTAGCCCTTCAAACCCCAAAATGCATTATCATCCCATTTCTCTTTCAACATTGTTTCCGTTTGAGCCAATAATAGTTCACTGAGACCAGCCTTTAGTTTTGAGACCAATCTTTATTCAACTCTACATCTGTGGCTGGAATTTGGACACAACAAGATGTCGTTGTTTTCAAGTTGCATTTGTTCTTATTATTGTTCTATCATTATTAAGTGCCATCTTATCTAACATAAACTTAAAATAAAATTTAGCCAATGAAAATGGACGTAGGATCAATTGCAGTCTCAACCGTTCAAGCTCTAGCTGCTAGCTTTAGATCTGAATGGTTCAGTCAGTGAAATCCCTGAAAGCTACGTAAGACTTGATTCTCTTTTTGGTCCTGTTTCAAGCAATGATGTTTCTGAGATTCCAATTATCGATATGAAAAACTGACAAACTCAGATTTCTCTTCAGAAGAATTCATAAAGTTTCACTGTGCTTTTCAAGACCGTTTTTTTTAAGGTTCTGTTGCTTCTTACTTTTACTGTCTTCTTGATACCTCATGAATTTTACTTTTTTCTCCTGGATCGATCATTGATGCCAACATGGTGGTAGCTCTCTAACTTCAGACCTCTTATCAGGCAGGGCTACATCTTTCATCTGTGTCATACTATGTTTGCATGATTTTCACTCTTATATCTTCAGTGTGTGTAGGAGCGTGTATGTATATATCCTTAAAACAATTATACACAATGACATGCATGGGCGATGTTAAATTTAGATTGATGGGTCGATAATTTATGGTGTTGTCACACCTACAGTTATTTTAATTTGGAATCATGCAATTAAAAAGTCACAATATAATAACTCAAACATGGTATATTATTTCTAATGAACTAGTTAGTAGTTATCTACAACTTGTCTAATTCCACAATACGATATAGTAATTGCATACATGTGTACCTGATTCTTGTTTATGCACTTTTTACTCAATGGAGATTGTCCATTACCTTCACCTAAGAAATTCATATTAGTTCATTAATAAGTCATAAATAATTTTATTGAATGTTTGAACAAAAGTTATTATCCAATAAGGCATTAATTTTTCCAAACCGTTAACATTACCCCATGCCTAATGCTGCCATTATAGTTGTTGTAAAGAGCAACATTTCAAGAAGCATTAAGCGTGTTCATTTTGCGTAGTTTACTTAATTTGCAGTTGATAAATCATGGCCTTTGCAGGAAAACACTAGAACAAATATGTCTGTTGCTTCGCTTCATTTGTATCGGTTGTACACATAACCAAAGCAATTAGTGTTATTTGTTCGGCTGCACAAAAAGCCTAAGCAACTCCGTCAAAAAAAAAATTATTTGCTTCGGTTGTGCTTGCAACCGAAGCAAGTACTGTAATTTGCTTCGGTTATGCACACAACAGAAGCAAATGCATTAAAGCAAATAGCGTTATTTGCTCCGGTTGTCCATACATTTGAAGCAAATTATATTATTTGTATTGGTTCCTTTAGAACAGAAGCAAATGTGCTGAAGTAAATAATGTTCAATTTTTTTGGCAGAGCATGTTACAAATTATTTTAATTGAAGCAAATGCACGTATCAATAATCATAAACATCAACAGATATATGTCATCGTTATTTATAATTAATCATAAGCACTAATTACCAATCAATACTTTATAATTACTTTTGTATTTAATAATATATTTTAGTTAATTATTAATTGTTATCAAATTATAATTAATATTTATTACTTACTTTTAAACATTAATAAATATAATTAATTATCAATAGTTGGTATTTAATAATTAACATTTAACATTGAATATTTTATTAATAAGTAATCATTAGAAATTATCATTTAACATATAGTTGGTTATTGATAATTACTAAATAATAATTACTACTGAATAATTAATTATTAATAATCGCGTATAATTAAAGATTAATATTTATTTATTGATAAATTAGTAGTAAAATTTTAAGCCTATGAAATGCTAATTAAATATAAATAATCATTAATTAACGATGATTTCTTTTATAATTAATAATAAATCATAATTTAGAAAGTATTTAATAACTCATAATCAAAAACTAAAATATTATATTATCATAAACATTAACTGATATGTATCATTAGTTGTAATTTATCATGATTAATGATTATCAATAAATAATTGGTAACTACTAATTATTATATTTAATAAATATTTATTTTTTATTTAATATTTTATTTTATTAATTATTAATAATTAGTATAATTTTTTTTATATTTAATATTTTACTTTTTTAATTGTTAATAATTAGTATAAATTGCATTTAAAATATAACTAGTAATGTATATTAAGTAAATTATAATCAATTTTTAATAATTAACGTTTGACATTTCAAGTGTAATTAATAAGTAATATTTATTAATTAAGAAGTAATATTTAATAACTAATCATTACGGTTAAATAATTAATAATTATTGTTAAATAATTATTAATTGTACAATAACTAATATTAGGATTTAATATTTAATGAATAAAAATAAAATATAATACTTTTGAAGTGATATTTAATAAGTAATTTTAATGAATTTAATAATTAATAAATATAATTAACAAACAATATTTAATAATTGATGTTTAACATATTACATTTAATTAGTAGTGTTCATTAATTTAGATATTGCAACTTAAGATGAAAGTTCAAATCAATTACACGTGGTATTAACCTAAAAGCTTAACTAAATGCCTGTGTAAATCAATTTATCTTAAATGTGTTTTTTACGTATAATTTATAAAAAAATAATTCACATGCAAATCATACTTCATGATAATGCATGGAGCACGTGTCGTAACACTTGTATTAATAATTGAAGTTAGCTTGTAATAATTTATAATTAAAATTAACATTTAATTTTTTTAATAAATTGTTGTTAGTAATAATAAAACATACACAAAAAATTACCCAAGGAGGTCTCATAAAATACACAAAAATTGCCCAAGGCAGTCATGTAATAGCTTCGACTGGATCAATTGGCTTTGGTTTTCTATTGCTTTTGCATTCGTAGCCGCCTTTCATTATCGAAAATTCTAAACCTTAGCACTGAAGAAAACAATGGAGGCTTGTAAAATAGCTCATCAACTTCTCACACTTATCTTAATCCTTTATCCTTATTCTCTAGCTTTTGTTTTATTCCTTTATTCTAATTATGCTAATTTAATTACTCAAATTCTTTGTTTTAGATCTAAAATAATGGGTGACTGAAAAATTATTCTGCAAATCTTTCCCCTTGATTTAGATCTGAAAGAACGTTCAGGTCAAACCCTTCGCTCATAGGGCTTAATCCGTCTAGCCGAAGTTGCCACTTCACTTGGATTCAAGCCTTGGCCTTACTATTCCGAGCCACAAACTCCAACATATTTGCAATCAAAGAAGTCAAGTTCGTGAAATTGGACGAGAGCATGGATTAACTAAGCTGACCCACTTCGGGGAATAAGTAGCACTGGTGGAGGGGCATCTATGGAAAGTTGAAAAAAAAAAGTAAAGTGCAATAACGATGGGAGGTACTCTCATTTTTCTTTTCTTTTGGAATTCCTCTAAAAATTGCGCTGGTGCGATATTATGGGGTTATGATGGATACGTGAAAATGGCTAACATTCTTTAACCAATCATGAATGATGTTTATTTGATTCAAATTTTATTTTCCACACTTACGTGTATGGTTGAAAATTTTGAGTTGTTTTCTCTTTTGTGATTGAAATTCATTTGCGTTATTAGAAAAAAAATGTAAAGTTACAATTGCATAAATGTAAATTTGACCGGTTTCGGGCGTGTAATTCTGATTCATTTGCATTTCTATTCTTTTCGTATCAATATTTGGTTGAAAAGTTTTTAATCATCTTTATTCTTTTATTTATTCATTTTTTTCCTGAGTTATGTATACAATGTTGCACTACTAGAGATTCACATTCTACAATTAGTATTTTTATTTTTATTTTCGTGAACTATGTTAGAAGGTGCCTAACCATTCGGAATATCTACAGCCATAAGAGCAAGCTCAGCCAGTATCCATAAATGGTATTTTATGAATGTTGTGTACTATGACTTTACACAACTCAGCTAGATGCTTTCCCACACATTTTGTTTAACAATTTAACACAACTTTTAAAAAAAACAATAATCAATTATTTGATTTTAATCATATAATAATACATGTAGTTACTCTAAGAGTAGCAGCTAATGACTGAATAATTAAGGCAAAATCTAAGCCAATCTAAATAACCTACAGCAGTTGTAATTTAAGATTTTCCCATAATTAGTTAACAAATTTTTTTTGGTGATGTTGTAGTATATTTATCATCATTAGTACCTCTTGTCTTTAATTCGATCATGCATGCAAATTTGTTTCCACTACATTATAATTTAATAGTTATTAACTAAAATTATATAGTGACAATAGTTAAATATTAGGTGAAATAAAGCAAAAATTAGTATAAAAAAATACAGTTACCAAGATTAATATATATATATATATATATATATATATATATATATATATAATGATACATGATAACCCGATCCGATGTAGGCCAGGAACTTCTTCCATCCAGGCTTCTCCTGACCACATGTAAATATCTTATATCATGAATTTTCTTTGTGATATAATTATTAACAAATTTTCTTTGTTAACCTATAGTTGTCAAAACTTGGTTAAATTAGGCAAGGTATTGGTTCACATGTAGTCAATGTATTTTCTAGTATTTTTATTTTTGGTATTCAGTATTAGAAAATTCATGTTTAATCATCTTTGTTCTTACATCTTTATTCTTTGCATATCAATATTTCTAGTAATCCATTTGTGGAATATTCTCTAGCAAGCATTGTATTGCACTGAATGTGAATCACTAGCTTGAAATGAAAGTACTTAGGTTGAATCTAATATTCATTGTATGCTTTCTTATTTACATACTTGTATGGTTTGATATATTAATTGTTCTTGTCATAGTGATGGTCCTGATATTTATTTATTTACTCTCTTATTTTATGGCATGTGTAATCATAACACCCGAATTTTTACTGATAAGAAATCATATATGCAGAATATGGTCCATTTAGGATTAATCTAGACGAAAAGACATTTTTTCTCAACCATTTTTCTTAGAGTAGTGGTGTGTTATATATATTTTTCATATGTATAGAATTCTGATTACTAACATAAAGATTATATATATATATATCATGCAATGGTTAATATTTTTAAATTTGCCAGCTGGAGTTGGGTCTCGTCTTTGGATTTGGACACAACTGGTGGCCAACAAACAGTTGATTGTGTTTTGATTGTATAACAAATTAAAAAGTTAATAAAGTTTTGTGATATGTTGTGGTGTAGCTTTGGATTCGTATGTTTTTCAGGCGAATTGGTTGGAATGAGTTCTTAAGTACAAGTACATGGATTTCTATATTGCAGGAGAGAATTATGCAAGTTTGTACAGATAATTTTGTGAGATGCATGCAAGTTGTTTGGGTATTATATTAAGGTTAGATTCTGACAGGGATGGCATATAGAAAGGGGAAAGGTTGGTTGGCTGTAGACCATAAGGGTTATAAATACATCTCAGTCACAAATGCTCAGCCTTACATGTAAATTATGTTTTTTTGATCTTTCAATTTGCATTATTTTTCATTACGTTTGTGATCCTAACATGTAAATTGTAATGTGCAAGTGACAACTATATTGTGGCGGTTCGTTTTATGTTTAAAGCGGGAGCTGTATTTTGTAAATACTCATATTCTTGAAGCTATGTTTTGTTAGCAAGTTAGAATTCTTAGTTTGTATTTAATACTTTCCTATAAATTGTTGACTTACCTCGTTTTGTATAATTTCTATGTCATTAGATGTTGCATTTTGTTGTATTAAAACTAAATTATTGACAACATTAGTGAATTGTATGTTTTCTATTATGTTGTTGCCCTTGAATAAATGGATTATCAACACTAGTGATAATTATTTGTTTTGATATATATATATACACATATATATATTTGCATATTTAAGAATTATATTAAGAATTATAATAATTTGTAAAAAGGTAATTTTGCCAAAGATGTTTTTTTGCTTCAGTTGTAACTACAATCGGAGCAAGAAGCAAGGTCATGTGTTAGCCACCAGTGCACTTTTTTTGCTTCCGTTGTTAACACAACCAAAAAAAAAATTAGTTTGTGCTTTAGCCAAACAACCAAAGCAAAAGAATTAGATTTGTTGTGTCATCTGCATTTGCTTCGGTTGTATAACTGAAGCAACATAGGGTGAACAATAAATGACATGTTTTGTAGTAGTGAAATTAATTGTAGGTACTATGGAAGATATTTTAGAATTCTTCAAGCTCTCCTTAGAGAAAAAACAAGTGTTCACTCAAATTCTAGGAAATCGCGAAGGCTATGGGTAGTTATTTGCTAAGTCAGGTGACCAGAAACTGGATTGCGCAGACTATTATAAAATGACCAAAAATGTCTTTTATTATTGCAAACGCAATAATGGAATGTATTTATACAGTTAGATGGGCTTTAACGACGCAACCCAATGCAAAGAAAATAAAACACGACAATAGAATAAAGCGTGCAAAGAACGTGAAGATGGTATATCTGGCAAAGGACCGGGGAGTAGGGCCATTCTCTCAATACCCTCCCTCAATTAGATCTAGGGTTTTCTGTCTTCGCCTCTTTATGCTAACGCGTCACCATTGATAATTCAATTCATCTCTTGATCTTATGAAGTTCTTTGTAGAAAAAGCTTTTGTAAGTACGTCTGTGCGTTAGTAGTAAGTTGGAATGTGGTTCACAATTAATCTTCCACTAACGATTCTCTCATGCACAAAATATAGGTCAATCTCGATGTGTTTTGTGCGCGTATGTTAGAAGGGGTTGATAGATAGAGATATTATGCTTCTGTTGTCGCACCAGATTACCGGTGTCCTTGGAAGCTTGAACACTATTTATCTGAATAGGGTTTTAACCCATGATTTTTCAGTGGTGTAACTGGAAAGAGAACGGTATTCTGCCTCAGTACTCGAAATCATTGAGTGTCTCTTTGTGTCCCACGAGATCAAATTAAGGGCGAGATAGACGTAATAGCCTGAGATGGTTTCTATCATCAGGGTTGTTGGCCCAATCTACGTCACTAAAGACCTACAAGTATATTTATTTGCAAGCTTTTAAGTTTAACTCATAGTTCATCATCCTTCTAAGGTACCTTAAGGTGCATTTAACCGCCCTCCAGTGATCACTAATACGGATTTTCATACGCTGGCATACCTTGTTAACACTAAAAAGAATTTATGGTCTTTTGATAGAAATGTACTGTAATGCACCTGTTTTGCTTCTATATTGTTTGCTATTACCTATGCTTTTACCTTTGTACTTAGATAACTATAAATTGCTGGTCATGGGAGTAGGCAGAGGTCTAGCTTGATGCATGTTTTCTCTTAGTAAAATTTCTAATATGTATTTTCTTTGAGACAAAAATAACTTTATGTTAGGTTTTCTTTCAATTTGAACTTCAAGGAAGTAGTTAAGCTCACTGAAGTCTTTGACGGAAAAATTCTGGTCTAGGAGTTGTATGACTTTTTCAATCTCTTGTGTATTATTTCCAGTAATGAATGTCGTCAACATAAATAAGTATATATATTGTACCTTAAGTGATGGACCTCATATATAATGAATTGTCTAATTTTGTAGCCACAACGTTTAGTTCGGACAAGTTAGTTTAAGTTTCTCATACCAAGTTCTTGAAGCTTGTTGTAGACAATAAATTGCTTTGTGTTGTTTGCACACTTTCTTGCTGTCTTTATCACTATCGTGTCCTTCAGGCTATTGCATGTAAACTTCCTTTGTTGGTACACAATTTAAGAAAGCAATACTAACATCCAACTCTCTTATTCTCCAACCATTGTGAAGTGCAATTAATAGGATATATAATTCGTATGGTAATTGATATAACTACAGGTGAAAAAGTCTCATTGAAATCAAATACAAATTTTTGAGCAAAACGTTTGGTAACAAGTCCGGCTTTGTATTTTGCTACACTTCCATCAGCATTCCTTTTTATTTTATAGATCTACTTGCATCCTATATTGTTTTTATGTTTAGAGGGCTCTATCAAACTCTAAGTTCCATTCCTTACTAAAGCATTATACTTTGTGTCCATGGAATCTATCCATTTATCATGCTTTGCTGCTTGTGAATGTGGTAGGCTCTACTTCATTTAGGGCAATGTTTGGGTTTGACAATCTCTTTTTTGAACTTGGTGATTATATGATGCCAAGCATTTGATTATGTATGGTGTTGGTATTTGTTTTGATCACTAGATGAACTGCCACTGGTAGTTGTTACTATGTCTTCATTATGTTAAACATCATTATGTGATTGGTCTATTCGTTGAGTTTCAGATTCACTAGAACTAAACCCGAATTCATCCCTGCTTGTGCACTCTGTCAATTTTGGTATGCATGGAATAATTTTCCTTGTGTTGTGTTTTTGGTGATTGTCTTTATCTTGTTTATTTTCACAAGGGAAAACAAATGTCATCAAACACAACATGTCTAGAAACAAAAATTCTACCATTCTCGTTTAAGCACTTGTAACCTTTTTGGTTATTAGCATAACCTAAAAACGTGCAAGGGCTTGACCTTAAGGATATTTTGTGTTGATTGTATGGTCTTAGGTAGGAAAAGCATAGACACCCTAAAATTTTCAGGTGTTTGTGCTCTAATTTGAGGCTATTTAATTTTTCATGTGGTGTTTTGTTGTTCAAAACCTTTGTTGGTAGCAAATTGATAAGGCAAACTAATGCACTAAAAATTGCATTCTATTATTTCACTAGTAATGAAGCTTGAAATAATAGGATCAAACCTATTTCAATTATGTGTCTATGTTTTCATCCTACTAACCCATTCTTCTCAGATGTATATGGACCTTTAACCTATGTAGCATTCACTTTTTCAGGAAATAATCTTTTAATGGTTTAAACTCTACACCTCCATCTGTTTGCGTTATTTTGACAATGCAATTAGTTTGTTTCTCAACGTAAAATATGAACTGCATAAATACCTCACATGTTTCTGACATTGTTGTGAGAAAATAAATCCAAGTAAGCCCAGAAATGCATCAGTAAAAGACAGATAATACTTGTATTCTGCTTTGAGCATAAAGGTGTTGGTCCCCATAAATCAGAAACTAAGTCTTATCGTAACCAGTTTCAGAACCACTGAAAGGCATTCTATGGTTTTTTTCAAGTTGATAATGAGTACAAATATGTGGACAGGAAAATATTTATAACCAATTTTATTATCAATTAATATCTATTTTATAATCCCATAACTGGGGTGACCCAGCTTAGAATGCCAAATTTCAATGACACTTTTACAATTCATGTCATTAGAACCGACACAGTTGCGCCAGATTCCTTTATTAGCATCATTACTTTTCTTCATAGTACTTAATATGTACGATCCTCTATCCAAACTACCCTATAATAATGTTTCCTTAGTTAGTATATCTTTAACAAGGCAAAGTTTAAGATGAAACTCAAGGTATGCATTATTATCGTTGGCGAATTTTGATACACTTAAAAGATTCTTTTTAACACTTGGCACTCTCAATAAATTTTTAAGGTAGAGTTGTCTCTTACCCTTAATAGTGTCATTACCAACATGTGAAATACTCATACATTCACTGTTACCCCAACAAATAACATTCATGCTTGAGTAGTTTTTTTTCCAACATTAAGATTTTGGAGATTGTTGGTGATATTGTGTGTGGATCCCGAATCAGGGTACTACCCAACTAGGTTGATCTCATCAGATATGAGAGGATCATCATTGTTTGTGGCTTGCCTTTTGCATTGTCATTGTTATTTTCAATCTGATTATTCATTGTTTCCACATTAGCATTGGCTCTGTTCGACTTTGTCCAGTGTGGGTGGATTGAGTGACATTGAATCCAGAATTAAATCTAAGATAACATCTACTGGCTATATGACCAAATTTCTCACAAATTTGACATTTGATTTTACAGTTGTTTTTGCATCTACCTCTTACACACCCTCCTTCTGTTTGATTGCTACTCTAATTTGATTTCCCATTCTGGTTCGATTGCTGATGTTTTTCTGTTGACCTTTATTTCTTGAGGTCACAACATAGTTGGCTGAGTATTCACATTGTGTCATCTTGCGTTGTTCAATTTTGCCTTCATTTGCGAGTAAAGTCGAATGAACAAACTGTAAATCTAGTGGAGTTGGTTTAGTAGCGGTGTATGCCACTAATGACTTATATTCATCTTCTACGTTGTTAGTATGACAAGTATTTTCTCATTGTTTGATATTTTGTGACCTACAGCCTTCAAATTATCACATATTTTCTTGATTTTAGTGAGGTTATCTTTCATTTTCTTGTTGCCTTTTCTTGAGTTTTGTAATTTCCTCCTATAATGGATGACTCTTATCGATGATTGAAAGCTAAAAATTTGCTCCATAGTTGACCATATTTCATAAGAAGTGTTGCACCCCATAATTTGTGATAAAAGATTGGTGCTGATGGATGACAATAACTAAGATAATAAGAGGTTTTCCTATTTTTGATATCTTGTGTGTTCAAGATTTATAATGGTGTTTCCATCCTTGTTAGTTATCATAATTGGGGGTATTGGTATCGCACTTTTGATGTAATCTTGAAGGCCATATCCTTTCAATGCTATCTCCAGTTGATATTTCCATAGTATGTAGTTATCATCATCCAAATGAATTATCATAACTTGAATCTTTGGTTTGACCATGTTGGAATCAACTATAGTGGTATTGGTGCCATTGTTGCCTAACGTGGCTGAGGAAACATCGTTGTTGTCTTGGGCCATGGTTCACCAAGAATAAGGGCAGAAGCTGTTCTTGATGGAAGGGAATGGAAAAATAAAGAGTTGGCAAGGCAAACAAGATTTGCAGCTAACAATATCACACAGAACTCAGATTGCAAAGAAACTCATATGTGTTCTCTACATTATAGTAATGCATACGATTCCTGAAGTTTGATCAAATGATGAGCCGAGTCTTTGAAGATTACAGTAATAAATTTGATGCAGCTAGTGGAGAAATGAGGAGGAAACCCCAATCTCTGCTTGGTGAGGCATAGGTGACGGTAAGAAATAGAAAAATAATGCTACACGATCACAAGAAATGTAAAGTCTCCTATAATGAAATCTTTTTGAGGAGAAATAGAATTTTATCTTTCAAAATTGTGAATTCCTGTCGAAATTGAGATTATGAATAATTAGGATCAATGCCTTCTGGCAAATATAGCTCTGATACCATATTATAAAATGACCAAAATTATCTTTTAGTAATCTCTGATTTATGTTTGAATAGGAAGAAAAATAAAGAATCATACCTCTCGGAACTAAAACTATGCAGTGCATTTATATAGCTCGATGTGCTTTATCAACACAACCCAATAAAAGAAAAATAAAACACAGCGATAGAATGAAGTGTGAAGAGCATGTGAAGATGGTATATCTGGAAAAGGACTCAAGAGTGTGACCATTCTCTCAATATAGACATGTCGTACTTCAATACTCTACCACTTTCGAGAAGGACCATGAGTATATGGCATTCCAATTTAAGGTGGTTTAAAACGTTATTCTCCTAATGTGTCACTACTATGGTGCCACAGTATTATGAACTTATTACATGTTATGGTAATTTTTTCAGGGATTCTCTAGATAAATACTCCTCTGACACTATAAAGTAAAACTTTATTAGAGACTCTCGTACAATTACGAACTATTTACAGTCTTTAATTAGATACTGCTTTAAAACTAATAATTGTAATCTTTTTTTTGTAATCTTAAAACTGGAGATTTAGTCACTAAATGATGAGTAAAACCTATGATCGTTTACTTTGCCTTTAATTTTGTCCTTATTTCTTTTTTTAAGAACTTGAAATTCTTACCGCTCAGATCAATTTCATGTTCTAATCTAATAGCTTGCGTGTAGTGATTTGTGACATACCATTTGGTGTAGATTATGTAATTATTTATCCATTACATCCACTATCTACTGATCACCTATCATCTTTACATGTAAAAAGTAACAGCCTTCTCCATTTTCAAAACTCGTTCTTTCACTGCTACATTGTGTATTCAAATCAACCTGGATGCTCCTAGAGTTGTCTATGGTTATCTTCAAAGTACCGCAACTCAAAAGGGAAGAAACAGTCGGATCAAATTATTAGATTAAATAATTCAGATAGGTGATCTTCTAGGTACTACTTTGGTGATTTCCTTTCTACTACGCACAATGTTCAATCCTACTTGTTAGGCCGATAAGATCTTTGACTACTGACATTCAGATTTGTCTTCGGATTCACCACTAGAGATCTGCTTAATTTCACACTCTCTTATTCTTTTTGTTTATTTCAGCTAAGGAGGAGATAGACTGGGAAAGTAACTTTTTTGTGATTTGGATAAAGTAGGAGAACCACTTTTTGATTCATGATTTGGTTTGTTTATTGTTATTGTTATTGAAACTAAAATTGTGTAATAAGCACTGAAGCATAGACCCGACCCAAGGTGTAGGCTGGCAAGCCAATCGCCTAGGCCAACAGATTGGTAGGGGAAACATTTCCATAATATTGAGCTATTTAAAATTACATTGTAACGACCCAGTTTTTGGACTAATTCTTAATCTGTAATGTTTATATTATACTGATAATTTAATTAAATGAAATTAAATAAAATGGTACTTATGTATTTGGAGAATATTAGGGAAAATTCTAAGTGTATATATATTTTAGTGGTTTAAAATTTTTTAACTAATGAATATATGTGTATAAAGCAAGTAAGCAATGTTTTGTGATTTTGTTGTATTTTCAAAAAATTAACTCATGTGAATATAAAATCACTTAAGTAAAATCATATATTACTTCACATGGAAGGTAATTAAGATAAATTTGGACTTTTCTTAAAAGTAAAAATAAGAAATTTCTTATGTAAAATTTGATTACTTCATAGGAAAGGAAACCAAAAGAAGATATTCATTTAATGCAAGATTTGTAGTACTAATTTGATAATGTTGATAAGATCAAAATCATTAAATTAGTATAATCATTTTCCTATTAACTTGTTATATTTATATATATAGACAAGTGCTTGATGTTTAAACATCTTTGTTTACATTTAAACTTTCTTCTAACTCCTATAGATATAAAGTTGCCTAAAGTAACAAGCGAGAATATTTGAAGTAAAATATCATCTTACTTCACATGTAAGTGTATAGGAAGATATACCTATAATTGAAAAAGGACATGCATTCATGTGATTTAATGAGACAAGATCTTAACATGAAATAGATTGATTTTGCTTAGAGACTAAGGATGGGTTTGATAATATGTGAAGTACAATATTTGTCCATGGTTGTACATCTAGAAAATTGTCATTTAAGGGGATGATTTGCCTTAGATGTTAGGATTTAAGATACCTAAAACATAAAGGACATGTTGTACAAGCTAGAACATGGACATTTACAGCTTGATTTGCCTTGGGTGCTAAGTTTAAATTTTTAGAAGGGAAAAGGACATACATATGTCCATGATTTTGTCGTAAGAAGATGGAATGTTTATTTTGCTTAGAGAAAAAGCTTGAAAACGTTGATAGAATTGTACAACAACATCACTTTCACCTAAATTGGTTGTTCCAAGTTCCCACAACAAATAAATGCAAATGTACCCGGCACATTAATGTTTCAAACTAGTCAGGATTTACATCTTACCGAAGTAATTATTTATTAGTTAATCCCAATCCCAACCTACTCATCCCGATTTGTTCCGGTAAACTTAATTACCATTTTCTGTTTAAATCTAATTAAAGATTTAACTATCGCATGGAGTTAAACCAGTAGTTCTCCATTTCCGATCACTTCCTTAATTCTGTAATTTTAACTACTTAATTCCCCTTCAATCTAATTAAAAATTTATTAAATCATTTAGTTTTAATTTTCAAAAATCATTATTAAATGATTATCAACTTTCGGGAATTAATCTTATCTTTAATCCGGGTTAAAAATAAATGTCAATTAAAACATAATTCGGAATAAAACCAGATTCGTATTTCATTAGTTTCTAATTTAATATATTAAATTAGGGGAATTACGTTTAAATCTTAATTAAAAGGTTTATTCTTCAAAAAGGTTCAAGAATAGTGTTAATTAAGACACTATTCATGAAAAACCCAAATTCTTATTTGATATTAAATATAAGGCTTTGAATAGGCACTATAACGACTTATATTCAATATCAAATTCTAAAACCAACGGATATCATATCAGAAATAACGATATTAAATATCTTCCAAATTTCCAACATAATATCCATATAATCATAAAAAATCACTATTGAAATAATCCGTAGATAATTTCCATTCAAGTCCAATTCACTCTATTCATTGGAGATTCTTAATAAAATTAAATCCATTTAAATCCCTTTTTATTATTTATAAAATAAATAAATTACTTATTTGACAAAAATATCTTTTATCTTTATAAACTTGGAATTTTCATCAAAAACCCTTTTAAAACATTTATTATGATTTTACATAATTTCTCCCTATTTTTAATTAAAAATAGGCCATTTTAATTTAAACGACGTTCCAGGTCATTCAACCACACGGCTGCTATTTTTTTATTCCAATTTGATTTAAATATTTCAGAAAATCTAACCGTTGGATTTCAAATCTTAAACACTCATTTAAAAGCTCTTTTCGATACGAACCCATAGGTTCCAGTTCCAGAAAAATCCGACAGTCGGATCTTCTGCTATGTCTAATCAAAGTGTCGAAATTCGCGAACGGTCGTTGTGCGAAACGTTCTATTCAAACCATTATATATATTATCGTCGATTTCCTTTCTAAACGTATTTTAAAATGTT
Source organism: Allium sativum (assembly GCA_030737875.1). Taxonomy (NCBI): domain Eukaryota; kingdom Viridiplantae; phylum Streptophyta; class Magnoliopsida; order Asparagales; family Amaryllidaceae; genus Allium; species Allium sativum. The sequence continues at coordinate 723,467,698 of CM060916.1, forward strand.
TATGAATTCGTTTTGAAAATGATTCCAACTTATATTTAAATTTAAAAAATGAGTTGAATATTCTATATATTATCCTTTTTGAATAATATTATTTTCCAAAATATTAATTGTGAAATTTCTCTTTTAATATTCATAATTAAATGGATAACGTAAATCGATAAATACGTTCAAGTTAAAATGGCGTTACTGGACTAAAAAGCTCAATTCATTATCTTATCCATTTATATTTTATTATGGGCCAGACCTCTCACATTAAGCCTACAACCTGCGAATGCTGGATATGCCGGTTGGTTCCGGGCAGACTTATCCCACAAGTTGGGCTTAACCTCGTGTCATGGCTCAATTTGTATTTGCGCACTTTGACCTCTCAATTAGGTTCAACATTTGTGGATACTGGATACGCCGGGCGGGTCCGGGCAGACATATACCACAAATGTAACCTAAACTAGTGTCCAAGTACAATTATAATTAATTCACTGAAAAAAATATTTTAAAATATTCTTTTAAAATAAAGATATGATCTTTACATTAAATTGTTACTAATTTTATAAAACCCTTTGTTTCCGAATATCCTAACTGACATTTCAATTTTTTAATGAAAAATTGAACTTTCTATATTATTATTATATTATAATAATAATCTTTTCAAAATATTCAAATTTTTGAAATCAAACCTTCTTATCTTAACATACTGACCGTAAAGATGTAATCTTTTTAACTGAATCCTTTTTATTATAACTTTTAAACAATAAAGATATAAACTTTCTAATTCGTATGTCAATTAATTCCATTAACTGAATATTAAATTAAAATATTCATTTAATTCAAAATTGGAATGAGACCCAATCAATTACCATATAATTTTAATTATATGGATTTCAAACATCGCATTAATTCTATAATAATGATAAAACATTCAATAGCAGCCAAAGTGCATTTTAAACTAATCACAAGGGCGATGTGTAGTCAGAATATCAACCCAAGACCCGTGTGGGGTTTCATCCGACACAAATTCAAATAATATATTATTACTTGTGCCCTTGGACGATGTGTGAAAATTTATCGTCCAATCAACATAAACAAGTCAGGCAACTTGTAAATGGCAGTGTAAACATGTTTTAAATATCATAACAACATGTTACATTTTTCAAATTTCAAACAATTCACAATAGTCAGCCAAATAAACATTTATCCAATAAACAATAATTCCAACACAGATAATTAATTAATATTTAATAATAAAAATAATTAACTGTTCAAAAGCTTGAGTGAGATAAAAGTTCTCACCTTTTCCGGACTTTAATTGGCAGTTCGGGCCCAATTTTGGCCCAAAATCTCACATGCTCCAAAATTGACAAATTTGGTGTCTACGCGAAGCTTATGACTCAACGATCATGGAAAATCCTGTTTTGCACAATTTCGAGTTTGTATCAAAAAGATATGAATTTTCGAAGTTTGTAACAATTTAATAATTAATTTAAAATATGGAAATTACCAAAATTTTCAACTTGCTCAGAATTGGACAAAATTACTGCTCCTTCGAAGCCCTCGACATAACTAACTCAACGGATTCAGTTCCATGCAATTTTGATAAAGTGACAAAGAGTTATGCACTTGCGAAGTTAACAAATCGATTTAAATAATATTTGAATTTGTAAAAATTACCTAAAATTTCAACTTCCTCCAAATTGGACGAAACTAGTGTCCACTCGAAGGTCTCGTCGCCACGATCGCGGCGGATCCAGTTATGCGTTATTCTGAGTTCGTGGCAGAAAGATATGAATATACGAACATGGAATGTTATTTATATAATAAAATCACTACTCACCTTCTTCTCCAAACGACACCCTCAGCTTTAAATGCTCGCCACGGCCAAATCATAAGTCGGTATTGCACAAAACCAGCACCATTCTCTCCAGCTTCTCCCCCTCTTTCCACGACGGGTGGTCCCCCCTCCAATTCGCCATGTGGGGCCCACGATCTGTAGATGAATGGAAAAGTGCAGTTTCCGTTCATCTTAGTGTTGCGGCCACCTCGGTGCTCCAAATGCCACCAATTTTTGTCAGTAGCTAGATCTCGACCTCCCGAACAACTTTCGTTCAGGTCACTTCGCCTGAAAATGCACAGATCGACGAAAAAAAAATCGTTTTTGTTTTCATTTTTGAAATTGCTGTTTTCGTCATTTTTTCGCCAAACCTTACACTTTCTGACCAAACTTCCTTCGACAAAGTCGTGCATCTATCTCCCCTCTACAACTTCCCCAATTGGGTCATCGCCTAATTCTTCACGGATTGGCCATAAAACCCAAATTTCCAACATCAGTTTTCTGCTGTTGAACTCAGATCCCGGCGAATCCATGCGATGTTAGGCCATGGATTTTTCATGGGAGGTAGAGACGATAGAGATGCACAAAACCCAGAAAGGGTTTGGTCTAATTTTGTTTCGTTTGGGAGATATAAATTTTTGAAGAATCAGGGTCATATTTGCAAAGAATAATTTAAAGTGGAGGCCATGAAAGTGAAGAAGAAGGTCGCTAGTGTTTTCTCTTATGTTTAGGAGCTATTGGAGATATTATATACGGGCTGGGAAATTATGTTTTAATCCTTGTTTAACTTTATAATTATAGCCCTTTTGCAATTAAAGTTATTCAATTTTCAATCCTTTTAATGGTTTTAAAATTCTTGCGAACACATACGGATTCCAATTTCGATGGAAATTGGAACACAAATATTATTTGACATTACGACTCCAAAGAAACTGGTTTCGTTGAATTTCAAGTCCGTATGAATAAATAGTGAAATTTTAACGATTGAAAATTGACTGTTTTTCACTTAAAAATTAATAACGACCACATACTAGCTCCAAAAATTACGAATTTTGGAATCCAGCAATAATTTAATATTCCGGATCCATAGAAAGTGGTTTTGTCGAATTCGGAGGTCGTTTGCAAAATTCCCATTTTAAGGCGTATATATTTAATATTAAAAATTCATATTTAAATGAATAATTTCCGAATCTCGGAGTATATCGACGTTATAATTTTCGGATTCAGAAATGTCATTTTGAACTCAATGGGAGTGGTTTCGAGTCCAAATTCATTCATATGCAAAAAGTAGCTGTTTAGGCCATATATATAATATATATAAACTTTCCCGTATTTTTTCTAATATCTTGATTTGGACATAACTTTTGATTCCCGCTATGAAATTTCAATTTTTTGGATTTGTTGGAAAGATATTTTTAAATAGATTCTAATATTTTTGTGTCGCTAAAATCCGATTTATTTCGCATCCTGTACAATCAATCAAAGTTAAAACTCAAATTTTCAAACTGTCGCGCTATTTCTAACTCCTTTTATAATTTTAATAAAATTTATTCGTTTTAACTTCGATTAAAATAAATTTGTAGTCGTTATTATAAAAAATAAATTATTTTAAATATTAAAAACCCATTGAAATAATTAAAATAAAAAATTTAAATTTGGCCCAAAATTCCGGGTTGTTACACTTTATGACTTGTGTCGATGACCAGAATATTGGGGTGGCGATGGAGTCGGATGTGCACGTGCACGATGAAGACGTGCACAGGAGGAAGAAAAGAAACAAGAGGAAGAAAGATTGGGCAAGGAAAAGAAGAAGGATTAGTTCGCATTGATCCATGTTTCAGCGTAGCCAAGTACGTGTTTTCCTTGAATTTTGTCACATGGAAAATTGAAAAAGAAGGGAAAGAAGGACAGAACAAGGGAAAGAAGAAAAGAAGGGATCCCTCTGAACTGATTGTGATTTTATGTTGTCAGGGCCGAGTTTTTTTTTTTTTTTTTTTTTTTTTTTTTTTGATCGCCTGGCAGAAGCCTGACAAAGAGAGAAAAGAAAGTCAGGGCAAGAAAAAGAAAGGATCGGACTGGATGGATCTATGTTTTTGGGTTTCCACAGCCATATTTTCACTCTAGATTTTTGATCGTTGGGCGGATGCAAGAAAAGAAGAGAGAAAAGAGATGTCGTTCACCCAGAAGGAGGAAGTAAGGCATGGGGTAGTTGCTATTGCGAGTTATTGGGCTTGGGCCTGAAATTAAATTATTGTTTGTTTAAAAAAATTAAGTTTCTTTCTAAAATTTAAACATTATATGTAAATAAATAAATTTGAAGTTCACTTAAATAGTTTACGGTGAATGACAAATTAAATTAACGTATGTGCGTGAATAATTGGACGGTTAATAGGCCTGAGATAATCAAGTTGTTTAAATTAACCAATTTGAGTAAAATTGATTTTAATAGAAGTAAATAAAAAATATAAAAAGAAAAGATCAGGAAGCCATTAGATTATTTCAAAATAACATAATAGATGTTGTAATGAAGTTTTAAGTTCGAAGCCTATTATTTATATTAGTCTATTGGAAAACAAAATAGAAAAGTTTGAAAATATATGTTAGATCCTTGCTGAATGATGTTGTGATGAATGGTTATTGATCAAATTATCGATTATGCTATGAAGGGATCAATCGAATCTAAATTAGTTAAAAGCGTTGACACTTTTTATTGAAATTTAATCGTCTTGTACCGATTAATGTTCTGAAATTAGAAATGAGATCGGTACTAGTAAATTCATTTGAATGAACAGGTCATGAAAATTATATAGTACGACATAATTTGAATAAACGGTTTTACTTGTCTATACTGTTTAAATTTGACAATTAAAGAACCATCTATCAAATAAATATTCCTTTCAACTATTGACTTGTTAGTTAGAAGAGACCGGGATGGGAACTGGACCAAAAACCACTTCGAAACAACTTTACGTTCGTAAACTAACTTGTAGGGATACTTAAAAAAATGGTAAAATTAAAGATCATAAATCTTCATAAGAGGAGAATGGAGTTTTGATGACAACATCCTTATTTCAATATTAATTGATTATAAAATATATACTAACATTTCTATCTAGAATATATATACATACACACATATACATATATGCAGGATTTGTATACAGGAATTAATACTGAAGACTGTACAGTTTAAGAATTTAAGAGATTCAAAATTCAGAGAAGATTCAGGGCTCATGAGTAATCAAAATTTCAAGAGTTCAATAAAAATATATTAATAGATTCTATTTTATATGTAAGACTTCGAATAGCACTCCAGGTTCAAACTGTAATTTTCAAATTATCTCTTTTCAAAATTAATTTCAAAACTATTATCAAATTAATTTAAAACTTCTCTCAAAATAATTTTTATCTTCCAAGAAGTTCAAACTTAATATTTCAAATATATTTCCTAATTTATATGTATTCTTTTTTTATAGTTTTATTAAATATATTTTACTAAGTTTATATTTGATTATAATATTCTTATTTAAACTCTAAGTTTTCATATAACCTTTTTGTTTATATATAGTTTATAAATATCTCTTTATAAATTCCTATATTTTTATGTTTATAATTATATTATATATAGTTCTATATCACATATATAAAATGTTTTTAATCATATGTTTAAATAATATTTTCTTATGTTTTTATACTTGAAAAATAATGTTTTAACAACTAGTTTTGTTTTAGGAATTTCCAGAATATATATAATGATTTAAATACTTTAAAAAAAATCAAAAATCAAAAATATGATGAACATGTCATCGTACATACATGGGTATGTCGACATATAACTGTCATAAATTTAAATTTGGAAGGAAGTGTCTTTTCACCATTTGTAACGTTCCAAAAGCATTGCAACCTTTCAAATCTTATAAATAGTTGTTGATTTCGAATTTTTTAACTATTCTTCTTGTCCATCTTCATCCCTTTTCATTCCTCTATTATTATTTCATAGTTTTATGATTTCCACTTATACTCTACTGATTTCAATTCTAATTATATGAAACTTCTTCTCTTCTCACTCTCTACTGATTACTCTCTGAACCAAAGTGTTATTGAAGAGTGATATGGCTATTGTAATCATTTGGGGTTGTTTAGGAAATGGTGTTTTCCTTGTAGCCATGAAATCAAGGAAGGAAACAATGGTTACCTTGTAGCCGGGGAAATTAAGAGTGGTGTGGAAACAGTGGTAACCTTGTGGTCATGAAATTAAGGGTGTTGTACTTAGATATTGTTATAGTAATAAAACTCTGTGCAATCCAACGTTGCGTTGGACTGGATGTACGAGTAATCTGAACCAGTATAAAATCCGGTGTGTTTACTTTTCTGCATTTTTTATGTTTATTTATGTGTTCATGTTTGATTCTGTGTCTGTGACCATCTCTGTGGAGCGTGATTCATATAGCAGATCATATAAGTTTTAGATTTTCTTAAATGCCTTGAAAACACTATTCACCCCCCTTCTAGTGTTAGTGTTGCCTTAACGATCCATTCTGCGTTCCCTAACAATTGGTATAAGAGCAAGGTTTTTCAAAAGTTCATAATTTTAATTTTGAAAATATTAAATGGAAAATTTTGAACACTAGTTTAAATTCATGCATTGCATCAGTATTAGATGAGTCTGTATTCAATTTTATTGAAATCATGATATGATTTCTTAAAAAGTTTAAATGGATATATCACAGAATCATCATGGCGTTATTATCTCAAATTACAATGTTATTTTGAAAAGACACTTGGATCTTTGAAAAGGTTTGTTGTTCTATAGGAAAAGTAGTTATACTGACGACTGTTGGCCAAAAGACATCAAGATGATTAGGAAAAGAAGAGTTTATGAAGGGATACAACTTTAGGGCTTATAGTAGTTGAACTGTCAATTCATTCAAAATTGAAAATCAAATTCAAAATTTTGATGCCCAAAAATGAAGATAGATGCTATAACTTCAACAGACCGGGCCATATAAAAATCATGTGTCCTTATCCAGATGATTCTGATTCATCATCAAGCGATGAAGAGCTAGAAACCAGAAATTCAAATATGTGTTTCACAACAATTCAGAATTCAGAAAATATCGAAGAAATGGATCTAAAAATCGGGTACATTTTAATTAATTTTAAATTTTTTTTGGTTGAATGGATGCTTTAATGGTCTTGCGTTTAGCTTTGCTTAATATTATTTCAGGATATAGTTAAACTTGAAATATAAATCATTTAAAACTAAAGTCACAAAACCATATATTCTTTGAAATTTATGCATGTATGTCGACATACATATGTCCTTATGTCGACAAAACAGACTATAAAGTGAAATTCAAATTTTGAGTTTCAAAAGCTTAAACTTTCAAACTTCACTCCATCTTTTAAATAACAAAATGCCAGTTCAAATTCTAGTTATTAACTTTGTCTGTCTACTTATTTTCTTTTATTTTGTTTCAAAATATACATAAATTGATAAAATTATAGAGTTGTTAATATGATATACGTAGTTAATATATTTTTCTTTAATATTTTTATTTATCTTTTACATGTATTGTTTAAACATGCATAGATTAACTTATATATTGTTCATATGGTTTCATAACAATTTTGGGTTACATTATCATAAATATTATTTGTAACTTAATATTAATTTTTATTTCTTGTTAAGATTTATAAAAGCTTGAATATTTAACCTAATATTTCGGTATAGTAGTAATACATATATATATATATATATGATTTTATGTCTTAATAGTTTAGTTTATATCCAGATTTCATAATTTTGTTATGACTATAGATTTCCTTTTAAAAAGGTTTTAACATATAAATTATCCTTTAGCAAATTAATATATTTTGATTTCTAAAAGTTTAAATTTAAAATTAATTTGAATCAAAAGATTGACTTATATTTCATAATAAATTAAAAAAAATTAATTCCTTTTTTAAAATTTGTTTAAATATGTATACAATTATGAAATATGTTTATATAAAAATAGTTTAATTTATATGATGAAATTTTATATTCTCTTTAAAAGATCTTCAATTTTTACTATGTTTAAAAAAAAGCACCCTACTAATTCTCATAGAATTATTATGAATATTTTACTACCTGTCATGAATATATTTTTACCATTAAATTTTTATCTTGTAACAACCCGCAAATTCTGAACCAATTCAAAAATTTTATTTTAGAAATTTTAATGGATTTTAATTAGTTAGAATAATTTATTACGACAGACAATTTATTTAAATCGAAGTTAGAACGAATAATTTTATTTTAATTATAAAAGGAGTTAGAAATAGCGCGGTAGTTTGAAAATTCGGATTTGAACTTTGACTGACTGTACAAGATGCAAAATAATTCGGATTTTAGTGAAACCAAAAATATTTAAATCAATTTCAAAATATCTTTCCAACAAACATGAAAAATTGAAATTTCATAGTGGGAATCAAAAGTTATGCCCAGTTTAACTTTCAGAATAGTCGATGTAGAATTTATATATAATTTAATTAAATATATTGGCCTTAAAAATAGCCATTTTTCAAACGACCTCCGTTTTCGACGAAACCACTTTTGTTGGAACCGGAATATCAAATTATTGCTAGGTTTCAGCTTTCATAATTTTTAGAATTAATATGCAAGCGTGGCAAAAGAAAACGTGTTTTGTCAATTTCAGTCAAATTTGATCGACTAGAAAATGGCCATTTTTCAAATAGTCTCAGAATTCGACGAAATTAGTCTTATTAGGACCATATCGTCAAAATATAACTAGAAATAATTTTTATGGAATTTTTGGAGTCCGTATGTGGCTCTAGTAAATTTGAATGTAAGATCAAATTTAATAATTAAATGTTTTATATTTAAATTTAAAGAAAAACCTATCGAAACAATTGAATTGAGTTACGAAACATATTCCATTGTGTCCGAGACGGGGGTATTTGGCTAAGGGCGACATTCGTTGAGTTTAATTGGGAGTTTGTATTTATAAACATGAATTTTTGAAATAAATGAATAAAATAAAAATAAAATACGTTGTAAATACTCTAGTATGTATGGTCCAATACCAAACCCTAGCCCTAAAATGTTCAGCCGCCAAAGGATATTTCAATGGCAGAAAACTTCCCAATAAAACCCCTCATCTAACGATTGGATTCGAATTATCATAGGATTCAAGAATAAAAATCAAACAAGAAGGGGAGCTCTTTAATTCTATACGATGATGATGGGATTCCTCGACCTGTGGTGGCGGCTTTTGGTGCTTGAAGTAAGCCCTTTCTGATGCCCTCAGGACACCGAGCATGACGGCACTCGCCGAGGGGGCAAAGGTGGCGCGAAGGCGCCAAACGCGGGCTACTCCGATCACATTCAGACAGCAGTGGCGCGCGCAATTCGAGGTGGATGGTGGCAAGGTTTTGGGTTTGTTTTGTTCAAACGGTGTACTGAAGGGAACGGGTGAACGATGAAGATAGAAAGAATTGAACAGTGGTTAAGTAAAATTAATTGTTTAGTTAATTAATTATTAAAATGTTTAACATATAAATGACCGTATCTCACTCAAATGAAATCAGAATTTGATGAAACGAAATCCATTGGAATCCTTGTGATGAGATCGAGATGATGGGACTGACAGATCTGAAATGGAGAACTTTGGAAATTCAGACAACAATCAATGTGAGATTTCTCATTTTAAATAATTAATCAATTTAATTATTTTTCTCGCTGTTAAATAATTGTATGTATGTTAATGAATTAGTTATGCAATGATATGAATTTTGGTATGATTGATCTGTTTATTTTGTATGTATGTATGATAGATCTTAGATTTGCATATGTCGGTTAAATTAAAATAAATCATTTTCTTTGCCAATATTTTGTAAATCATGAATATTACACAAAATGAAATATCATTTTGGTCATATTGATTGAATTGAATCTGTTTGTCAATTCAATAAAAATATCATTTTGGTCATATCTTTTGAATTGAATAGAATTGTCAATTCAATGAAAAATATAACATCTTTGTTTATATTATTGAATTGGAATAGAATTGTCAATTCAATAAAGAAATATCATTTTTGTTTATTTGAATTAGAATTTTTAATTCAATAAAACATTGAATTAAAATTTGCATTCTTTGATGCAAATAAACATTTAAATAAAAAGTTATATTTCATTTGCATTCTTTGTTGCAAATAAAACATTGCAATAAAAAGTTGTATTTTTATTTGCATTCTTTGATGCAAATAAAAGGTGGAAATAAAGGTTGCATTTTTGTTTGCAATTTTAGATGCAAACAAAACATTAATTAAAGTTACATTTTTGTTTGCAATTTAGATACAAATAAAAACATTAAAATGAGAGTTACATTTTTGTTTGCATTTTTGATGTGAATAAAATATTGATTTGAAAGTTGTATTTTTATTTGCATTCTTTGATGCAAATAAAACATGATTTAAAGGTTGCATTTTTATTTGCATTCTTTGATGCAAATAAAACATGAAATTAAAATGTCATTATATTAGAAAGTCATTAAAATAGAAATTACATTTTTGTATAAAATGTTACATTAAAATAGAAATTTCAATTTTGTATAAAATGTTACATTAGAATAGAAATATCATTTTTTTTGTGTGAAATGTTACATTAGAATAGAAATTTCATTTTTGTATAAAAATGTTACATTAGAAAGCAAATTACATTTTTAGTATAAAATGTTGCATTAGAAATAAAGTTACATTTTAGTTGGAAATGTTGCATTAGAATAAATATAGCATCTTTAATAGAAAATGTCATTATTCAGAATAATGTCATGCTAGAATAATAATATCATTTTTGATGTAAAGTGTCATTGTTTAGAAATGTTATATTACATAAAATATGCCATTTACTTAGGGAATGCTTATTAGATTAAAATAACATTTTTGTTAAGAATAGTTGTATTAGATTAAATTATCATTTTAGATAGGAATGACATGTTGGATAAAATTATCATTTTAGAGAAAACATCATTTAATTAGAAATGTCATGTATTAGAAAACATCATTTTATTTGAAATGTCATGTTATTAGAAAATGTCATTTAATTAGAAATGTTATGTTATTATAAGAATGTCATTTATTTAAAAATAATACAATTTGGTATAGAAGTGTACATTAGGTTAAAATAACATTTTTGATTAAGAAATGTATATTAGACAAAAATAACCTTTTTGTTAAAGAATGGACATTAGATTAAAATAACATATTTGTTAGTAAATATACACTAGATTAAAAATGACATTGTTAATTAGAAATGTCATTTTAGATAAAATGTCATGATGAAATAAAAGTGTCATTTTAGATTTAAATGTCACGATAGAATAAAAGTTATCATTTTAGAAATTTGTCATGTTACATTAAAATGCCATACATATTTAGGTTATGACATGATACATTAAAATATATGTTGTGTTGAAATTAAATTATAAATATTTATTTATAATTTAATAGTGAAAATTTGTCAAATAGAAAATAATTTGAACTGAATTATGATTGGTTAAATTTATTAACCCATGATTTATTTATATAAACTGTTGTTGTTTGAAAACCCCACATGGGTGTTGGGATGACATACACTAGTCCTAATATTTAGATGTATGTCAATCGATGGATTGGTAGTCTGTGTTGAGCGTTACTCATTTATTTATTTTAATGCTACACAATTATAAATTTCACTCTGGATGTGAATGGACTGCTTAATGATTATTCATCATTACTGTTATATACGTATGCAATGTATGAAATCCATATGTCCGAATTTATATGGTAATTGATTGAGTCGCTATACGATTCAGAATATTTTTAATAAACAATATTTTAAAATAAATAATATTTTAAAGTGAAGAATCTTCTAAATAAAGAATATTTTAAATAATAAATATTTTAAAATAATATTCAGTGGAGAATAAAATGATGAAGCCGCGTTAAGTAGAAATGCCATTTTTAACTCAAACGGGTTTATCGACCGATTTTATTCATTTTAAATTTTAATATCGAAAAGAAGTGGTTTAAAATATAATATTTTGACAATATTATTATTTTAATATAATAAAATATAGAATATTCAATTTTGCTTAAAAATTGAAAATGAAGTTACAACCATTTTAAAATGAATTTATAAACGATTTATAAAATACGATTTAAATAGAAATCGATGATATATATATTATATTTATTTAATGGCCTGAATAGAACGCGTCGCGCAGCGACCGTTCGCGAATTTCGACCATTAACTTCAAATGGGCGTATGGGAGATCCAAACGTCGGATTATCCTAAAACTGGAACCGTCGGGTTCGTATCGAAAAGAGCTTTCCATTGAATATAAGAGTTTTGTAATCTAACAGTTGTATTTGGAATTATGTCCAAATCACATTTGGAAAAGGTCGCTGTAAGTGCAGTTCGATGACCGTTAATGGAAATCGACTGAAATGGTGAGACGACCCGAACTTCCCCGTGAAGGAAAGCACGGATTGCCTTGAGAACAACACACATCGAAACGCAAATAGAAGAACATTTCATTGTTTATTACAACAATTCCATCTGATACAAGAATATACAGAGTATGAATAAATATACATTCTACAAATATCAGAGATTACAATAAATTATAAAGCAGCGGAAAATAATACAATAAAACAACCAGAAATAATACATGGATATAGAGCTTTCCGAGTATCGTTTCAGCTATAAATCAGGATCCTGTGAATATAAATCTGCAAAACCAAAACTACTAGCTACCCGTGTCGAAAATAGGGGCACCCAGAGTTTAGGTTAAAACAATAAACTCCAGGTCAGTCATGTGACTGGTGTGAGAACTAAAACAGTTATTAATCTTTATTTTAAAGTTCGGTAAATCAAGGGACCACGTCGTATAACACGAAACGGGTTTCCTTCCAAGAATACCAGGGCATAAAACAAACAGCGCAATGCTAAATAAAGAAAAATGAAGCTATTATAAGACCCAGGTCCCATCACACAATGCAACGCAAGCCAGAGGATAGGGGTTTTACCTTATAATAGCCAAAGCATGCTTGATACGTTAAAAACAAATCATTTGATACTATTATAAGTGTATAGTGTCAAAACAATTTCAATCATAAATATCAGTCATAGACGGCATTAATGACCCATACCATTATGTCGCCATACTAGGTTCTACAAATAAAACCGCAATATCACATATTGGAAATTGGATTTCCATCATGAGTCGAGGCAAGGGGCAAGCTCCTCTCCGATTTGAGATACTCTAGCAAATGTTTCAGGACCCCACTATGATCCTTGGATCTTCAGGGCCGATCCTCTCTTACTTTTGAGGATTGGCAATTCTTGAACACACGTTTCCCGGTCCTAATAGACCTATATCCGAGGTGCCTCGCATTCCAACAACCACATGGGTGAAAAGTATATAAATGTCAGCCAGTTTAAGCACTGACGCCACCACTATCTAGAAAGAAACGTCGTGCTCTCCCTGTAGTCACTATCCCGTTTTTGACTCATATCGAGGTGTGAGGCTCGCGAATTCACGCTATACACAAAGCTGCGCCACACAGGCCGTTCTTTGATCATCAATCACAAGACTTTGCTTTTCAACAGAAGCCTTGATCAATTGCCACTTAGGCGTGCCACACAGGCAATTCACTCCATGCGACTGATGTCCATCGATATACAACCTCTAAGCTCGTACGTCTCAAAGAAGGGCGTTAAGCAAGAGAATAAATTCTCTGCCGCCAAACAGATGTATATTTAATAGAGATCAATCAACACAGAATAAAATCCAATGTCAGACACACAGTCCATCTACAAGTTCGTTCTAGGTCTGAACGAAACCGGAGGCACTTTCCTCGCATATCCATCCATCTCCAAGTACGGCTAGACGATCACCAACTGATTCCCTCCTCTTGGGTGTACAGTCCAATCAAGATCATCAGTAATCACCCAAACGATGTGAAGACTTCCAGTCTTCAACCACCGTCTTCATCTTCGACATCTCGTCGAATTGGTTATTCAGAATGGGTATAAACCCGGCCCTTCTGAGTAACCCACGTATATGATAAACAAATGTTACACAAACACAACAAACGCCTCATTCCAATTTAGAATATTCTTTTATTCACGAAATCACATTCTTAGGGAAAAGTTCCCATTAAGTTTATCAAAGATTAATTCTTCTAAATTAATTCTTTAATCTTCCTTTGGATATCATTTCAAACCATGTTATGGTTTTCCAAACTAGTTGGAATTAGCGAACCACACCGAAGTAATTATTTATTTTATTTCCCAATCCCAACCTATTCATCCCATGGAGCAAAACTGGTAATACTCCATATCTAACACCACGGTGTTGTTGGTTACCATTTCACGTTCAAATCTAATTAAAGATTTAACTATCGCTTTGGAGCAAAACTGGTGATACTCATTCTCGATCACTTTTCAGATTTGATAATTTAAATTATCAATTCACATTTCAATCTAATTAAAGATTCATTAAAACTCCACTTCGTTTTAATCTTCCCAAAAATCAATATCCTGTCTTTAACTGGGTTAAAGAACCATTGTCATCTAAAACACGATTCACAACAAACCCAAATCACATTTGATATTAAATACAAGGCTCTGAATAGAAAATATACCGGCTTATATTCAATATCAAATTCTGAAACCAACTAATATCATATTGGAAATAACGATATAAATATATCTTCCAAATTCCCATAACAATATCTGTACCATCACGGAATTCAACATCAAAATATTCCAAAGACAATTTCGATTCAAATCCACTTCCACTTTATATATATTGGAAATTCTGGTTATTTTCAAAACCAATTCTAATTCAATTTATTTATTTCAAAAATAAATTGATTTTAATTCTAGTTCAAAACTAGTTCATCTCGATAAAATCTATTTTTATCTTTTCAAATGTGGAATTTTTCATCCCAGTTCTTCCTAATTCATATATTATGATTTTACACAAATTATTAATATTTTTAATAATTTTATCAAGGCCCGTACAGTCGATTTCCATTAACGGCCATCGAACTGCACTTACAGCGACCTTTTCCAAATTTGATTTGGACATAATTCCAAATCCAACCATTAGATTTCAAATTTCTAATATTCATTGGAAAGCTCTTCTCGATACGAACCCGACGGTTCCGGTTTTAGGAGAATCCGACGGTCGGATCTCCCGTAATGTCAATACGAAGTCGATGGTCGAAATTCACGAACTACCGCGGCGCGGCGCGTTCTATTCAGGTCATTATATATATATATATATATATATATATATATATATATATATAATATATTATATATATTTCGTCGATTTCCTTTCAAAACGTATTTTATAATTCGTTTTAAATTCGTTTTCAAAACCATTTCAACTCTATATTCAATTTCAAATCAAAATTGAATATTTCCTATCATTACTATATAAATGATAATATTTTCAAAACGTTATATTTTGAAATCACTACATTTTCTATATTCATTATAAAAACAAATATAATCGATATAAATATCGTTCACGTCAAAATAGCGCAACTCTAATCAACACGGCTTTATATATTTCAATAAATTCGTTATTCTATTCAACAAATGAATATTTATTCTATTCAACACATGAATCTATATTTCTTTCAACACACGACTAATCTCAACACATGAGTATTGTCAACACATGAGTATTGTCAACACATGACTATTTTTGTTATGTAATATATTTTATAAAATTATGGTATCTATCGTTAGATTTTTAATTAGACTCCACCGTGAAGTAGATTCTAATTTTAAATATGATAAAGATGTAAATTTTATTATTAAAATATTTTACTCAACACATAAATAGTTTCAACACATGAACATCGTCAACACATGACTATTTATTCTATTCAACACATGAATATATATTTTATAATATTCTTTATTTTCCCGATTGGAATGAGGCCCAATCAATCACCATATAAGGTTAATTATATGGGTTCCATACAACGCATGTATATAATAGCAACGATAACCAATCAACCATCATCCAAAGTGCACTACACAACTGCATAAGCATTAAATATAAATAATTAACGCTTACACAACCTGTCAATCAAACGATCGACATACAATTAATTATTGGGATTAGTGTATGCCGTATTTTATCCCAATAACTGTGTGGGGTTTCAAATCAACAAACACTTAATATTATTTGTGCAGTTGGGCGATGTGTAAAATTTATCATCCCAATGAATATCCTTCAAATAGATGTACATAAACAAACTGTCCGGTTTGTAAATGAATATTTATATTTTTCACATTCACTATATTCATATTCACGTTAAAAATTATATTTTTAACGATAATTAATTTATTTCAACACATGAATATATTTTATTATCTATTTCACATCAACATCACAAACAATTTTCACAACACATCAAACAAGCATACAAGCCGTCCGTGGTATGTGGACGATGGGTGTTGGGAGCTACTAAACACCGTCTGCATCCTAGTATATATATAGATATAACTAGAAAAGAAAATTTAAAGTGAGAAGTTCTCACCGATTAGCTAAATCCAAACGCCACGACTCTTCATATGTAGAAATCTTCATCGTCTGACACTTTCGTTGCTTGTATTCACTACATATATAAAAATCACATTTTTATATTGTTGCCATGTATATAAAAATTCTATTTTTATACCGCTACTGTATAGATAAAAATTCTATCTTTCTGTCGCTAATGAATATATAAAAATCACATTTTTACATTGCCTTTCAAACGATAAAAATTATATTTTTACTTTGATACATATATGATAAAAATCACCATTTTATATCGTCACTTCGTATGTAAAAATCGTATTTTTATCCTATCGCTACAAATATAAAGATCAAATTTTTACTTCATTACATATATAAAAATCGAATTTTTGTCTTCACTTCATATATATAAAAATTGAATTTTTTACTTCGCTATTCAATATATAAAAATCGAATTTTTATTTCGCTACTATATAGATAAAAATTCCATTTTTACATCGCTACTATATAGATAAAAATTCTATTTTTATAACGGTGTTCATATAATAAAGATTACATTTTTATTATGCTATTCTCTATATAAAGATTTCGCCTTTTCAAATATAATGATTTTGCCTTTTCATTTCATCACTATAAAAATTATATTTTTAATCTGCTATGAATTTTAAAATCTGAAAATAAAATTCAATAATTCCTTTAAAAAGGAAAACTGATTTTCAAAACCATTTTATCTCATCTAAAAATCCTATCTTTAGTTACTAAAATAAATAAAAATTGAAATAAATAAATAAATAAAACTTACAGTTGAAAATCAGGGAGGAGGGGGTGTTTCACGTCAGTCGAGGAGGCCGGGGAGGTGTCTTCAGCGCTGGAGTTGGAAGCTAGGGGGTTCGGCGGTCAGGGAGAGGACCAGGTGGCGCGTTCTTCGGTGGTGGATCGCCAGACATCGGCGGAGGAGGCGGTCAACGGGGGGGGGGGGGCTAGGGTTTGGGTTGATTCAGGCGTGGGGGTTTGGGGATTGACGGTGTCGAGATGGAGAGGTTAGGGGCTCGCGAATCGGAAGGGGAAGGAGGAGAGGGAGGGCGCGGCGTCAGGCGTCGACGGCGGTGATGTCGGCTGGGGAGGCGGTGACAAGAAACGAGGGAGGGGTGCGATGGTCAACGCGGTTTTATATTATTTTTTTCTTCTGAACCCATCTGAACGGTGAGGGAGCGAGAGAGAGGAAGGTAGGGGTTTTATTTAATTTTTATTTTTAAAATTTCCAAAACGGTACTTTTTATTTCGAAGTCAAAATCAAACCCACCGACTGTCGTCCCCAACTAATTACCCCCATCCCGAACACAATGGGATATGTATCGTAAGCCAATTCGATTGTTTCGACCAGTTTTCGTCAAAATATAAATCTATATATTGAATTTGAACGCACATTTCAATTTACCGGGGCTACATACGAACTCTAAAAATTCCAGAAAAATATTTTCTAGCTACGTATTAACGATACGGTCCTAACAAAACTAGTTTCGTCGAATTCTGAGACCGTTGGAAAAATGGCCATTTACCAGTCGATTAAAATCAACTAAAACTGGTCAAACGCGTTTTCCTTTTCCACGCTCACATATTGATTCAAAAAATTACCAAAATTCAAATCTAGTAATAACTTGACATCACGGATCCAACAAAAGTGGTTTCGGCGAAATCCGAGGTCGTTTGCAAAATTCCTGTTTTTAAGGGCCTGAATTCCACAGCGACTATTCAGAATTTTCAACTGGAAGTATCTTTTGAGTGCCGCTATGAAATTTCAATTTTTCGGATTCGTTGGAAAGATATTCTCAATTAGAATCTAATACTTTTGTTTTCGCTAAAATCCCGTTTATTTTGCACCCGGTACATTCAATTGAAGTTTGAAATCGAATTTTCGAACTACCGCGCCATTTTCAATTCCTTTTATAATTATATATAATTATTTATATTCTAACGACGATCTATATAAATATATACGTTCTAACTCTATTCAAAATAAATTTCCGTCGTTATTATTTAAAATAATCTATTTTAAATATTCAAAATTTGCTAAAATTGCCAAAATAAAAATTTTAAACTGGCTTGCATTTCCGGGTTGTTACAATCTTCCCCACTTAAAACTTTTCGTCCCCGAAAAGGAAAAAGCCGAAAGTTGTTTAATTAATCAAATCAACATCCATTATTTTCGTTATCGCTTAAGTTCTTCAACCTTTCAGTTTCTAAGAACTTTTCAAATTTTTCAAAAAATTTGGCTAATACCATAAATTTTCGAAAAATTTCGCCATAACCTCCCCTGCATCGGGAGCACCGGGAAAATCCCGAAATTGCCATACAGGCCCTCTGATCTCAAAAAAAAAAAGCCAATCGGCTCATAAAATCATCATCACCCAAACAAAATAGTAAATTATGGTAAACATGTACCTATTTGTCGGGCAAACAATTTTTATTCTTCTGCTCTAGCCTCCTTGCTATGACCGTTCAATGTAAGTACATGTATATGCAAGCAAATGCGACCAATTTTCAAAACAATTCAATATTTGATTCTATTAGGCATAATGGTTTAAAATTTCAAACAAATAGACAAACAACACAACCATCAATCAATTAGTGTATTATCGTTTCAAATTCATAATTTGATATATATATACAAAAAAATCATGTTTTGATGCCAAATCACAACAATGTATTCTAGCTATATTTTGGTTCTCACACCAGTCAAATAGAAATATATAGATATCACAACTTTGTCACTCGAATATAAATACTGATAACGCTGCAGCCTTATCAGAATCATCCCCGGGCAACTAGAGTGTGATTCTATATCTATCCAGTATATTAAAATTTCGAATATACGTTCATGACGCGTATACGCGAAATCTTTATATACTCGATTGTCCAAATCAATATAAATAAAATATTCAAATACATATAAAATGATTTAAATTTTCAAAATAAAATTTGTTTTCATTTGAAAAATATACTCTTCACACTCGTTCTAGGATACTACTGATCCTATCTCTAGCGAGTCATTCTAATTGGATATTACTAATCCAATATCTGATGAATTCTTTCGTTCGGTTCTAATGTGTCTTGTTCTCGAGCTCTGTAAACCAAAGCTCTGATACCAAACTGAGACGACCCAAACTTCCCCGTGAAGGAAAGCACGGATTGCCTTGAGAATAACACACATCGAAACGCAAACAAAAGAACATTTCATTGTTTATTACAACAATTCCATCAGATACAAGAATATACAGAGTATGAATAAATATACATTCTACAAATATCAGAGATTATAATAAATTACAAAGCAGCAGAAAATAATATAATACACAACTAGAAATAATACACGGATACAGAGCTTTCCGAGTATCGTTCCAGCTGTAAATCAGGATCCTGTGAATATAAATCTGCAAAACCAAAAGTACTAGCTGCCGTTGTCGAAAATAGGGGCACCCAGAGTTTAGGTTAAAACAATAAACTCTAGGTCAGTCATGTGACTGTTGTGAGAACTAAAACAGTTATTAATCTTTATTTTAAAGTTCGGTAAATCAAGGGACCACGCCGTATAACACGGAACGGGTTTCCTCCCAAGAATACCAGTGCATAAAACAAATAGCACAATGCTAAATAAAGAAAAATGAAGCTATTATAAGACCCATTTCCCATCACACAATGCAACGCAAGCCGGAGGATAGGGTTTTTGTAACACCCCGCATGTTGAATAACTTGCTATAATATAAAACAGGGCAGAATTAAATTTTAAATTCTGAATCAGGGGAAACGGGCTAGGCCATTGCGTTCGTCTCGGAAAAATACGCGAAATAGAGTCCGAGTTTTCGAAAATCGGAGTCCGTATGACCCAGTTAAGGCCCAAAGAAGTTTTCGGAAATTCAAAACAGATTTAAAAACAGAAATTTCACATTTCAGAAGAGGCGGGAAAAAATCCCGCCAGGCAGAGGGAGTCGACCCTAGGGTCGACATGGGTGTCGACCCCCTCCCTAGGGGTCGACCCAGGGGTTGACCCAGGGGTGACCCAGGGGTCGACACAGGGGTCGACCCCCCTGTCGGTCTGTGTGACCTGGGTGCACCATTTTGGCTTTTGGGTTGTGCTTGGTGGCTAGACGAGATCTGACGGCTCTAATCTGATTTACGGTTAATCTAATGGCCTAAAACACCTAACTAATCTATAAATACACCCTAAGACTACCCTAATTCATACTAAAAATAGATACAACACCGTTATGCCGTCAAAATGCAACTTGAAGGAGCCTCCATCAAATTAAAGAGGAAGATAGCTTCTCAAATCAACTACTAATCAACTCTAGCAACTTAATCTTCTTCTTAGGAGTGCTAATCAACAAGTTGTGAGTTTCTATAGCCTTAATGACCAATTGTTGAAATGATTATGACAGGATATAATGAAGTTATGGCTATGAATGTGGATCAATGCAAGATAATGTTATCATATGCTATGTGTTTGTGATGTTATGCAAGTTATGCAAGTTATGTGCTATGTGTTCATGATGTTATGCAAGTTATGCAAGTCATATGCTATGTGATCATGATGTTATGCAAGTTATGCAAGTTATATGTTACATGTTCATGATGTTATGCAAGTTATGCAAGTCATATGCTACATGTTCATGATGTTATGCAAGTTATGCAAGTTATATGCTATATGATCATGATGTTATGCAAGTTATGCAAGTGTTAGGCTATGTGTTCATGATGCTAGTTATGCAAATTGCTATGATAAACATTGATCCATTATGACACCATGATTATGCAAGTTTGGTGTATGATTATATGCAAGTTCATATATGATATGTTATGCAAGTTTGGTGTATGATTATATGAAAGTTCATATATGACATGTTATGCAAGTTTGGTGTTTGATTATATGCAAGTAACATGTGCAAGTTTACACCTTAGTATGATATGCATACATATGCAAGTTAACCCCCTTTGTATGTCATACATACATATGCAAGTTTACCCCTTTGTATGACATAAGTAACTTATTCAAGTTAACCTCTTTATGACATATGTGATTCATGCAAGTTTGGGTTGATTATTTATGCTAGTTGGGTTGATGCTATATGCATGTTGACACCTTTAAAACCCATGTTGGTTGAACCCATTGTATTTGTGATGAATCTTCCCTTTTATGTCATGTTAGCGAATTACGTGGGGAACGATGGGGTTAATATACATGTTAATGAAATGGTGTGAAGTGGGTATGATTATGCGTACCATAAAGTGGATGGACATAATTGAGTCAATTATGTACATCGTTAAAATTGGAATTAATTAGGGAAAATTAATTCGAAATATAGGGGTGATTAATTAGGTGTAATTAATCGACTAAGACACGAGGTTGGACCCTTTTGTAGCATAAGACTGCCCGGAACCGACCGGCAAATCCAGCGGCTACAAATGATTGGCCCAATGTGAGAGGTCTTAGGCACAAACTCAATACGTGACAAGCGTAAAGACATGAGGTTAGACTCGGTTATGGCGTAAGGCTACCCGGACCCAACCGGCAAATCCAGCTGCCATAAAAGATAGTCTAATGTGAGAGGTCTTTACAACGGTTACGTTCTTAATCAATTAAGAAACACTTAACCAGATAAGCATGTAGTGGGGCATGAGGGGTTAAGTGGGTGCCTTGGGTGGCATGTGGAAATCAAGTAAGTGCCTTGGGTGGCATGTGGAAATCTAGTGGGTTGCCTTGGGTGGCAATAGAAAATACGATTAGAATACTTAACCAAGTGGAAACATGTAATTAAACATGATTAAAGGGTTAAGTGGGATGCACTAGATAAAGGGACAAGCTTAGGTGGGTAGCTTGTGGGGGCCCATTTCAACCAGTAACCCATATGTATCTTATTGGGCTCGACCCATGTCGAGGACGGGACACGCGTACTGGGCTTGATTATAAGAGGCCAAAACGGGTTAGCGGTGGCAACGCAAGTCCAACGGGTTTCATATGCGTGTGTGGACCCGGGCTGGTAGGTAATACGTTGTTGCATCGTGTAGGTATAAGCCGTGCACCATTGGTTGTATCAGGTTGCCACTTTGGGGAGTGATACACCCCACTGTGGGGTCGGCACGGGTATCTACGGTAGGGAGCCGATCGCTTGGGGAGTAGTGGGTACACCTAGCGGAGATAGGGGCAGACGGCACCTATGTAGTCAGCTAGGGGTACACGAAACTACTGGGTAAATTTTCTAAATCCTTGGGTGGGATCAACCTTTAAGTAGGAATGACTGGTGTGGTGCAGTTAGTAATTACCCTTGGGTGGGTAGATGCGTCTTTACCGTTATCTTAGTTCATCCTATGTCTAGTTGGCTACTTAGTGTAGTCATTTATCCCCAGTCATCCCGTACTAAGTTTATATCATACCCTAATTATTTTAATGATTGTGTTGTTAAAGTTATAGGGCTCACTCAGACTTATGTCTGACCCCGTTGTTTTTATCTTTTTCCCCCTCAGGTCCTCAGGTTGGGCCTAGCACTAGTGGGCTTTGATCAGATTTCTTTATCTATCTTTTGGAGCTTGGACCGTGATGTAAAGCCCAGCTTATCTTTTCTATTATGGCTATTGTTTATGTAGTGGGATTATGTACTTATGTTTTTTATCAGGATGGATATTTAGTACTTGACTCTTTATGGTGTTGTAACTAAGCATGTTTACCTTCTACTGCAATGAAATGATGTTTTAGATTTTCAAGTATTTATATCTGTCTTGTTGTAATTTTTCTGTTCTATATTCACTTAAAATGCTCCACCGAAGTTAAGGCATTCCCTTAGTGAGTGACCTTAGCGGGTGTGGGGTGTTACACGTGGTATCAGAGCAAAGGTTACCAGAACAGATAAAAATTTTAGAAAACTATTTTTCTAAAAACATTTATGGAAGAAGTATTTTCAAAAACATGTCTTTAAAGAGAAAAGTTTTTGAAAGAAAAGCATAATCCCCAATAGCCATATCTTTATCTTTCGAACTCTCCGTTTTGAATCTTTCCTTTTTCGTTTCAGCATGGCTGAAGATCTTAACTTTCCGGAGGGTGTGACGATACCAGTATGGTATAGGAGATTGATGGAGGCTAGGGCTGCCACTGCGGGTCCAGCAAATGTTCCTCCACCAACAGTAGCACCCGATCTTCCTCCTCCCCCTCCTCCTCCTCGCACGGATACTTTTGCTAAGACTTGCAAGGAATTTAAGGCTATGGGAGGGAAACCTTTTCAAGGATCAGAAACTATTGTGGAGGCTAGAGATTGGCTTAAGGAGGTGGAAGAGTTGATAGACATCTTTGAGATGGAAGAAGGAAAGAAAGTCAAGTTAACTGCTTGGTTAATGAAGGGAGAGGCCTCATTCTGGTGGGAGGTCACTAATGGAGAACGCCCTGTTGACTTTTGGGCGGATTTTAGGAAAAGATTTGTGGCAAAGTTTCTCTCAAGGGCGGAGGAAAACCTGTATATGGAAAGGTTCTTGACTCTAAAGCAAGGGAACCTATCAGTGAAGGAATATGTCAACAAGTTTAACCAATTGGCAAGGTTTGGCATAGACATGGTGAATACACCGGAGAAGAAGGCTTTGAGGTTCGTTAAGGGCTTGAACGAACCAATGCATGGATTGGCTATGACTCACATCCCTATGGGGGCCACCTTTGAGAAGCTAGTAGACATGGCACTCATGCATGACGAAGAGAAGGGTCCCAATGCTAATAAGGCACCCGAGAAGAAAGGAGATCAAAAGAGACCTCAACAGCAACAGCAAAACAAGGGTGGGAAAGGCAACGGTGGAAAGGGAAAGAAGAAGTGCTTCAATTGCGGGACACCAGGCCACCTAAGCAAAGATTGTCGAAAGAAGAAGAAGACTGGCTGCTTCCACTGTGGCGAAGCAGGGCATCTAGTGAAGGATTTCCCTAAGAAGGGGCAAAGGACGGGATCTACCTCAGGGGGACAGGTGCAAGCTCTTATGGCACTAGGTCAGGCAAGGGGGAAAGTTCAGGCTCTCGCGGTTCGACCGATTCAAGAAAGAGGTAGAACTATTTCCGTTGAAAATCTGGTTTTTCTGTTTGATCATCCTGTCCGTACATTGTTTGACTCTGGCGCATCGCATTCGTTTATCTCATCATCATTAGTTGAGTCACTGCACTTAGACACCAGTCTAGTTGATGATCCCTTGGTTGTTTCAAACCCAATTGGGGGCTCCACTTATTTGTCCATGATATGTTTGGGTTTGAAGATTTCTATACTTAGCGTTGAGTTTAGATGTGATGCTTTTGTTTTGGGCTTCACGGGCTATGGGTTGATTTTGGGCATGGACTGGTTATCCAGTAATGGTGCCGTTCTTGATTGTGAAAGGAGACTTGTTAGGCTCATGACCCGCTTGGGTAACACTCTCGAGATCTCTTGTAATCCCATGGGTTTGTTATGCTAAGTTATCTTGAATCGCTTGACGCTTCGGTCGAGAATTTGCGATCTGTTAGAGTGGTCCGGGAATACTCGGATGTATTTGAGGAGGTGAAGGGCTTACCTCCGAAGCGGGAGATAGACTTCCGAATATATCTGGTGGACAATGCTAAACCAGTATCTTTACCAGTGCTCCACATGGCTCCTCGTGAGAGGAGGGAACTCCATAAGCAAGTAGGGGAGCTGCTTGAGAAGGGGTTCATAAGATGAAGTATATCGGAGTGGGGTGCTCCAGTAGTTTTTGCCACGAAGGCGGATGGGTCCCTCAGACTTTGTGCAGACTATAGAGAACTCAACAAGCTCACAAAGAAGAATAGACACCCATTGCCGAGGATTGATGATCTCTTTGATCAGTTGGTTGGCGCATCAGTATTT
Source organism: Allium sativum (assembly GCA_030737875.1). Lineage (NCBI taxonomy): Eukaryota > Viridiplantae > Streptophyta > Magnoliopsida > Asparagales > Amaryllidaceae > Allium > Allium sativum. Next base: position 723,492,993 of record CM060916.1, read on the forward strand.
TCGCAGTTGGACTTGGCCACGGTGTTTCATCAGTTGAGAGTGGCTGAGGATAGCATAGTCAAGACTGCCTTTAGGACTCCGGATGGTTTCTATGAGTGGCTTGTGATGCCATTTGGTTTGACGAACGCCCCTGCATATTTTGTTGATTTGATGAGTAGGGTGTTCAGGGAGTTCCTTAATAAGTTCGTGGTGGTCTTTGTGGATGACATCTTAGTATTTTCTAAGAGTGAAGAAGAGCATGCCCTACATCTTAGGGAAGTGTTGGAGACTCTTCGAGCACATAGCCTTAAGGCTAAATTCTCTAAATGTCACTTCTGGAGGAAGGAAGTGCGGTTCTTGGGGCACGTGGTCTCCAAGGAAGGGATAGCTGTGGATCCCGCGAAGGTAGTGTCCATCCAAGATTGGAAGGTTCCGAAGAATGCTACCGAGGTGAGGAGTTTCTTGGGGTTGGCTGGCTACTATAGGAAGTTTATCAAGGACTTCACGAAGATATCAGCCCCATTAACTCACTTGACGAAGAAGAATCTAGTCTTCGCATGGGACGTAGATTGTGATGATGCGTTCCGACGGTTAAAGTGAGCTTTAACCACAGCTCCAGTCTTTGTTTTGCCAGATGGGAGTAAGCCATTTGTTGTCTATACCGATGCTTGTGGGACAGGACTGGGCGCAGTCTTAATGCAAGAGGGAAGGGTAATAGCCTACGGTGGAAGGCAGTTGAGAAAGCATGAGAAAAATTACCCTACCCATGATTTAGAGTTGGCCGCTATTGTTTTTGCGCTTAAGATTTGGCGCCATTATCTTCTGGGAGAGAGATTCGAATTGTTCACTGACCACAAATCATTGAAGCACTTGTTTTCTCAGAAGGATTTGAACTTGAGACAGCAAAGGTGGATGGAGTTCTTAGCATCCTATGATTTCAAGATAGCGTATACCCCTGGCAAGGGTAACGTAGTGGCGGACGCCTTGAGCAGAAAAAGGTTGTCCTTGAGTCCATTGGTCGTGGAACGACGAAGCTTGGAATTTATCTCGATGTTTGATTTCAGACCTTCCGTTGACTATATACCCGGTTTGCTAGCATCCTTGGAGGTCAGACCTACTCTTTTGGGGCGGATTGGCGAGGCACAGCGGGACGACCCACAGTTGGTTGAGTTGGTAGAGAGGCTCATAAGGGGGGAGTCGTCCAGCCATTTGAGTAGGTACACCCTAGACGATAGGGGGTGCTTGCGTAGAGATGGTAGACTTTGTGTACCGCAAGACGAGGGTTTGAGGAAGGCTATTCTTGATGATGCACACCGTTCTAGGATGACCATTCATCCCGGTGGGGACAAGATGTACCAAGACATGAAGCGAGTTTTCTTTTGGGCCGGTATGAAGAAAGATGTGGCCGAGTATGTCGCTAGATGCTTGGTGTGCCAACAAGTGAAAGCGGAGCAAAAGAAACCTGGTGGGTTGCTTCACCTATTGGAAGTTCCGCAATGGAAGTAGGATAGCGTCTCGATGGATTTTATTGATGGGTTACCGAGATCGAGGAAGGGTAATACGGGAATTTGGGTTGTGGTAGACAGACTTACTAAGAGTGCCCATTTCATACCCGTAAAGAGCAAGAGGACTGCTCCATGGCTAGCTTCAGTTTATCTTCGAGAGATAGTTCGGTTGCACGGTGTACCCTCTAGCATAGTGAGCGATCGAGATCCCATCTTCACTAGCGAGTTTTGGAAGGGTTTGCAAGAAGCAGTAGGGACTCAGTTGTGTCTGAGCACCGCATATCATCCTCAGACGGACGGCCAGACCGAGAGGGTGAATCGTGTTCTAGAAGACCTTTTGAGGCTATGTATCTTGGATTTTGGAGGTACATGGGAAGAGCATCTTCCATTGGTAGAGTTCGCGTATAATAACAGCTTTCAGTCCAGTATTGGTATGGCTCCTTTCGAAGCTCTTTATGGAAGGCCTTGTCGATCACCTACATGTTGGTGGGAATCTACGGATAAGATCTTGCTTGGGCCTGATATGGTTAGAGAGACTTCGGAAAAGATTGATTTGATTCGAAGAAGGATGAAAGCAGCGCAAGATAGGCAGAAATCTTACGCGGATAAGAGGAGGACGGATCTTGAGTTTGATGTTGGGGACATGGTCTTTATTAAAGTATCTCCATTACGGAATGTTGTTCGCTTTGGGTCCGTTGGGAAGTTAGCACCAAGGTTTGTAGGGCCGTTTCCTATTAAGGAAAGGATTGGACGGATGGCATATAGAGTGGATTTGCCCGAGAGACTTAGTGGGATACATGACGTATTCCATGTGTCACGTTTGAGGAAGTGCCTACATGAGACCGCAGAGGTGGTAGAGCCGAGCTTGCTTAGAGAAGTGGAGGTAGAGCGGGATGCAACTATTCGACGAGCTCCTACCCGCATCCTTGGGTCAGAGATTAGGAAGTTCAGAAACAGAGAGGTTCGACTAGTCAAAGTGCAATAGGGAGAGGATGAAAGCAATGCTACTTGGGAGACAGAAGCGAAGATGCGTTCACTGTACCCATTCCTTTTTGAGGGTATGTCTTTTAACTTCTCCTTTATCGTTTGTCTAGTACTTATCTTATCTATAGTATGTCCTCTCATTAGTACCTTTGACCTTTAGATAGGGTAAAGCTATGGTTGAAACATGTGTTTGAGACATGTTATGTTTGATGGATGCGTGTGGATGCAAGTGTTTGCTAGTGGTTGCTCGTGGATGCATATACACACACTCTAGGCACTAGATCGGCTCAGTCACTTCATATTGCATATTGCATATAATTGTGTGTAGGTAGCTATATTAATGGATGTATAATGGTTGTGGTATCGTATGGATGATGCATTTTGGTGAATGATTGTGCACTCATGTAGAAATAGTATGTGTCGATAGGGTTCTTTCGCATACATATTGGATGCATGGCACTATCATGGTTTGCATTAAGGAGGTCAACTGAATCAGTAGACCGCCTGATTTTGCATTAGACAAGGAACATATACACACACTTTTTGCATATGTTCATACAGCATTAGAAACTCTAAGGACAATGGATGCCAGTGTTTGATGGTTTGAGTAGATGGTTGTTTGGTTGGTAGGATACGTTCTTCTTGACTTAGAGATTTCGGGGAGGAAATCCTTTAAGTAGGTGAGAATGTAACACCCCGTATGTTGAATAACTTGCTATAATATAAAACAGGGCAGAATTAAATTTTAAAATCTGAATCAGGGGAAACGGGCTATGCCATTGCGTTCGTCTCGGAAAAATACGCGAAATAGAGTCCGAGTTTTTGAAAATCGGAGTCCGTATGACCCAGTTAAGGCCCAAAAAAGTTTTCAGAAATTCAAAACAGATTTAAAAACAGAAATTTCACATTTCAGAAGAGGCGGGAAAAATTCCCGCCAGGCAGAGGGAGTCGACCCTAGGGTCGACATGGGTGTCGACCCCTCCCTAGGGGTCGACCCCCCTGTCGGTCTGTGTGACCTGGGTGCACCATTTTGGCTTTTGGGCTGTGCTTGGTGGCTAGACGAGATCTGACGGCTCTAATCTGATTTAGGCTTAATCTAATGGCCTAAAACACCTAACTAATCTAAAATACACCCTAAGACTACCCTGATTCATACTAAAAATAGATACAACACCGTTATGCCGTCAAAATGCAACTTGAAGGAGCCTCCATCAAATTAAAGAGGAAGATAGCTTCTCAAATCAACTACTAATCAACTCTAGCAACTTAGTCTTCTTCTTAGGAGTGCTAATCAACAAGTTGTGAGTTTCTATAGCCTTAATGACCAATTGTTGAAATGATTATGATAGGATATAATGAGGTTATGGCTATAAATGTGGATCAATGCAAGATTATGTTATCATATGCTATGTGTTTGTGATGTTATGCAAGTTATGCAAGTTATGTGCTATGTGTTCATGATGTTATGCAAGTCATGCAAGTCATATGCTATGTGATCATGATGTTATGCAAGTTATATGTTACATGTTCATGATGTTATGCAAGTTAAGCAAGTTATATGCTACATGTTCATGATGTTATGCAAGTTATGCAAGTTATGCAAGTTATATGCTATATGATCATGATGTTATGCAAGTTATGCAAGTGTTAGGCTATGTGTTCATGATGCTAGTTATGCAAATTGCTATGATAAACATTGATCCATTATGACACCATGATTATGCAAGTTTGGTGTATGATTATATGCAAGTTCATATATGATATGTTATGCAAGTTTGGTGTATGATTATATGCAAGTTCATATATGACATGTTATGCAAGTTTGGTGTTTGATTATATGCAAGTAACATGTGCAAGTTTACACCTTAGTATGATATGCATACATATGCAAGTTAACCCCTTTGTATGTCATACATACATATGCAAGTTTACCCCTTTGTATGACATAAGTAACTTATTCAAGTTAACCTCTTTATGACATATGTGATTCATGCAAGTTTGGGTTGATTATTTATGCTAGTTGGGTTGATGCTATATGCATGTTGACACCTTTAAAACCCATGTTGGTTGAACCCATTGTATTTGAGATGAATCTTCCCTTTTATGTCATGTTAGCGAATTACGTGGGGAACGATGGGGTTAATATACATGTTAATGAAATGGTGTGAAGTTGGTATGATTATGCATACCATAAAGTGGATGGACATAATTGAGTCAATTATGTACATCGTTAAAATTGTAATTAATTAGGAAAAATTAATTCGAAATATGTTGGTGATTAATTAGGTGTAATTAATGGACTAAGACATGAGTTTGGACCCTTTTGTAGCATAAGACTGCCCGGAACCGACCGGCAAATCCAGCGGCTACAAATGATTGGCCCAATGTGAGAGGTCTTAGGCACAAACTCAATACGTGACAAGTGTAAAGACACGAGGTTAGACTCGGTTATGGCGTAAGGCTGCCCGGACCCAACCGGCAAATCCAGCTGCCATAAAAGATAGTCTAATGTGAGAGGTCTTTACAACGGTTACGTTCTTAATCAATTAAGAAACACTTAACCAGATAAGCATGTAGTGGGGCATGAGGGGTTAAGTGGGTGCCTTGGGTGGCATGGGGAAATCAAGTAAGTGCCTTGGGTGGCATGTGGAAATCTAGTGGGTTGCCTTGGGTGGCAATAGAAAATACGATTAGAATACTTAACCAAGTGGAAACATGTAATTAAACATGATTAAAGGGTTAAGTGGGATGCACTAGATAAAGGGACAAGCTTAGGTGGGTAGCTTGTGGGGGCCCATTTCAACCAGTAACCCATATGTATCTTATTGGGCTCGACCCATGTCGAGGACGGGACACGCGTACTGGGCTTGATTATAAGAGGCCAAAACGGGTTAGCGGTGGCAATGCAAGTCCAACGGGTTTCATATGCGCGTGTGGACCCGGGCTGGTAGGTAAGACGTTGTTGCATCGTGTAGGTATAAGCCGTGCACCATTGGTTGTATCGGGTTGCCACTTTGGGGAGTGATACACCCCACTGTGGGGCCGGCACGGGTATCTACGGTAGGGAGTCGATCGCTTGGGGAGTAGTGGGTACACCTAGTGGAGATAGGGGCAGACGGCACCTATGTAGTCAGCTAGGGGTACACGAAACTACTGGGTAAATTTTCTAAGTCCTTGGGTGGGATCAACCTTTAAGTAGGAATGACTGGTGTGGTGCAGTTAGTAATTACCCTTGGGTGGGTAGATGCGTCTTTACCGTTATCTTAGTTCATCCTATGTCTAGTTGGCTACTTAGTGTAGTCATTTATCCCCAGTCATCCCGTACTAAGTTTATATCATACCCTAATTACTTTAATGATTGTGTTGTTAAAGTTATAGGGCTCACTCAGACTTATGTCTGACCCCGTTGTTTTTATCTTTTTCCCCCTCAGGTCCTCAGGTTGGGCCTAGCACTAGTCGGCTTTGATCAGATTTCTTTATCTATCTTTTAGAGCTTGGACCGTGATGTAAAGCCCAGCTTATCTTTTCTATTATGGCTATTGTTTATATAGTGGGATTATGTACTTATGTTTTTTATCAGGATGGATATTTAGTACTTGACTCTTTATGGTGTTGTAACTAAGCATGTTTACCTTCTGCTGTAATGAAATGATGTTTTAGATTTTCAAGTATTTATATCTGTCTTGTTGTAATTTTTCTGTTCTATATTCACTTAAAATGCTCCACCGAAGTTAAGGCATTCCCTTAGTGAGTGACCTTAGCGGGTGTGGGGTGTTACAGTTTTTACCTTATAATAGCCAAAGCATGCTTGATACATTAAAAACAAATCATTTGATACTATTACAAGTGTATAGTGTCAAAACAATTTCAATCATAAATATCAATCATAGACGGCATTAATGACCCATACCACTATGTCGCCATACTAGGTTCTACAAATAAAACCGCAATATCACGTATTGGAAATTGGATTTACGTCATGAGTCGAGGCAAGGGGCAAGCTTCTCTCCGATTCGAGACACTCTAGCAAATGTCTCAGGACCCCACTATGATCCTTGGATCTTCAGGGCCGGTCCTCTCTTACTTTTGAGGATTGGCAATTCCTGAACACACGTTTCCCGGTCCAAACAGACCTATATCTGAGGCGCCTATTATTCCAACAACCACATGGGTGAAAAGTATATAAATGTCAGCCGGTTTAAGCACTGACACCACCACTAGCTAGAAAGAAACGTCGTGCTCTCCCTGCAGTCACTATCCCGTTTTTGACTCATACCGAGGTGTGAGGCTCGCGAATTCACGCTATACACAAAGCTGTGCCACACAGGCCGTGCTTTGATCATCAATCACAAGACTTTGCTTTTCAACAGAAGCCTTGATCAATTGCCACTTAGGCGTGCCACACGGGCAATTCACTCCATGCGACTGATATCCATCGATATACAACCTCTAAGCTCGTACGTCTTAGAGAAGGGCGTTAAGCAAGAGAATAAATTCTCCGCCGCCAAACAGATGTATATTTAATAGAGATCAATCAACACAGAATAAAATCCAATGTCAGATACACAGTCCATTTACAAGTTCGTTTTGGGTCTGAACGTAACCGGAGGCACTTTCCTCGCATATCCATCCATCTCCAAGTACGTCTGGACGATCACCAACTGATTCCCTCCTCTTGAGTGTACAGCCCAATCAAGATCATCAGTAATCACCTAAACGATGTGAAGACTTCCGGTCTTCAACCACCGTCTTCATCTTCGACATCTCGTTGAATCGGTTATTCAGAATGGGTATAAACCCGGCCCTTCTGAATAACCTACGTATATGATAAACAAATGTTACACAAACACAACAAACACCTCATTCCAATTCAGAATATTCTTTTATTCACGAAATCACATTCTTAGGGAAAGGTTCCCATTAATTTTATCAAAGATAAATTCTTCTAAATTTATTCTTTAATCTTCCTTTGGATATCATTTCAAACCATGTTATGGTTTTCCAAACTAGTCGGAATTAGCGAACCACACCGAAGTAATTATTTATTTTATTTCCCAATCCCAACCTATTCATCCCATGGAGCAAAACTGGTAAAATTAATTACCATTTCACGTTCAAATCTAATTAAAGATTTAACTATCACTTTGGAGCAAAACTGGTGATACTCCATTCTCGATCACTTTTCATATTTGATAATTTAAATTATCAATTCACATTTCAATCTAATTAAAGATTCATTAAAACTCCACTTCGTTTTAATCTTCCCAAAAATCAATATCCTGTCTTTAACTTGGTTAAAGAACCAATGTCATCTAAAACACGATTCACGACAAACCCAAATCACATTTGATATTAAATACAAGGCTCTTAATAGAAAATATACTGGCTTATATTCAATATCAAATTCTGAAACCAACTAATATCATATTGGATATAACGATATAAATATATCTTTCAAATTCCAATAACAATATCTGTAACATCACGGAATCCAACATCAAAATATTCCAAAGACAATTTCGATTCAAATCCACTTCCACTTTATATATATTGGAAATTCTGGTTATTTTCAAAATCAATTCTAATTCAATTTATTTATTTCAAAAATAAATTGATTTTAACTCTAGTTCAAAACTAGTTCATCTCAATAAAAATCCATTTTTATCTTTTCAAATGTGGAATTTTTCATCCCAGTTCTTCCCAATTCATATATTATGATTTTACACAAATTATTAATATTTTTAATAATTTTATCAAGACCCGTACAGTCGATGTCCATCAACGGCCATCGAACTACACTTACAGCGACCTTTTCCAAATTTTATTTGGACATAATTCCAAATCCAACCGTTAGATTTCAAATTTCTAATATTCATTGGAAAGCTCTTCTCGATACGAACCCAACGGTTCCGATTTTAGGAGAATCCGATGGTCGGATCTCTCGTAATGTAAATTGGAAGTCAATGGTCGAAATTCACGAACTGTCGCGGCGCGGCGCTTTCTATTCAGGCCATTATATATAATATATATATATATATATTATATATTTCATTGATTTCCTTTCAAAACATATTTTTTAATTCGTTTTAAATTCGTTTTCAAAACCATTTCAACTCTATATTCAATTTCAAATCAAAATTGAATATTTCCTATCATTACTATATAAATGATAATATTTTCAAAACGTTATATTTTGAAATCACTACCTTTTCTATATTCATTATAAAATTGAATATAATCGATATAAATATCGTTCACGTCAAAATAGCGCAAATCTAATCAACATGGCTTTATATATTTCAATAAATTCGTTATTCTATTCAACAAATGAATATTTATTCTATTCAACACATGAATCTATATTTCTTTCAACACATGACTAATCTCAACACATGAGCACTGTCAAAACATGACTATTTTGGTTATGTAATATATTTTATAAAATTATGGTATCTATCATTTGATTTTTAATCAGACTCCACCGTGAAGTAGATTCTAATTTTAAATAGGATAAAGATGTAAATTTTATTATTAAAATATTTTACTTAACACACAAATAGTTTCAACACATGAACATCGTCAACACATGACTATTTATTCTATCCAACACAAGAATATATATTTTATAATATTCTTTATTTTCCCGATTGGAATGAGGCCCAATCAATCACCATATAACGTTAATTATATGGGTTCCATACAACACATGTATATAATAGCAACGATAACCAATCAACCATCATCCAAAGTGCACTACACAACTGCATAAGCATTAAATATAAATAATTAACGCTTACATAGCCTGTCAATCAAATGATCGACATACAACTAATTATTGAGATTAGTGTATGCCGTATTTTATCCCAATCCCATGTGGGGTTTCAAATCAACAAACACTGAATATTATTTGTGTAGTTGGGCGATGTGTAAAATTTATCATCCCAATCAATATCCTTCAAATAGATGTACATAAACAAACCGTTCGGTTTGTAAATGAATATTTATTTATTCACATTCACTATATTCATATTCACGTTTTTAACGACAATTAATTTATTTCAACACATGAATATATTTTATTATCTATTTCACATCAACATCACAAACAATTTTCACAACACATCAAACAAGCATACAAGCCGTCCATGGTCTGTGGACGATGGGTGTCGGGTGCTACTAAACACCGTCTGCATCCTAGTATATATATATAGATATAATTAGAAAAGAAAATTTAAAGTGAGAAGTTCTCACCGAATAGCTAAATCCAAACGCCACGACTCTTCATATGTAGAAATCTTCGCCGTCTGACACTTTCGTTGCTCGTATTCACTATATATATAAAAATCACATTTTTATATTGTTGCCATGTATATAAAAATTCTATTTTTATACCGCTACTGTAAAGATAAAAATTATATCTTTCTATCGCTAATGAATATATAAAAATCACATTTTTACATTGCCATTCAAACGATAAAAATTATAATTTTTACTTTGATACATATATGATAAAAATCACCATTTTATATCGTAAGTTCATATGTAAAAATCGTATTTTTATCCTATCGCTACAAATATAAAGATCAAATTTTTACTTCATTAAATATAAAAAAATTGAATTTTTATCTTCACTTCATATATATAAAAATCGAATTTTTTACTTCGCTATTCAATATATAAAAATCGAATTTTTATTTCGCTACTATATAGATAAAAATTCCATTTTTACATCGCTACTATATAGATAAAAGTTCTATTTTTATAACGGTGTTCATATAATAAATATTACATTTTTATCATGCTATTCTCTATATAAAGATTTCGCCTTTTCAAATATAAAGATTTCGCCTTTTCAAATATAAAGATTTCGCCTTTTCATTTCATCACTATAAAAATTATATTTTTAATCTGTTATGAATTTTAAAATCTAAAAATAAAATTCAATACTTCCTTTAAAAGGAAAACTGATTTTCTAAACCATTTTATCTCATCTAAAAATCCTATCTTTAGTTACTAAAATAAATAAAAATAGAAATAAATAAATAAATAAAATTTATAGTTGAAAATCATGGAGAAGGGGGTGTTTCACGTCAGTCGAGGAGGCTGGGGAGGTGTCTTCAGCGTTGGATTTGGAAGCTAGGGGGTTCGGCGGTCGGGGAGAGAACCCGGTGGCGCGTTCTTCGGTGGTGGATCGCCAGACGTTGGCGGAGGAGGCGGTCAACGAGGGGGTGCTAGGGTTTGGGTCGATTCAGGCGTAGGGGTTTGGGGATTGACGGCGTCGAGATGGAGAGGTTAGGGGCTCGCGAATCGGAAGGGGAAGGAAGAGAGGGAGGGCGCGGCGTCAGGCGTCGACGGCGGTGATGTCGGCTGGGGAGGCGGCGACGAGAAACAAGGGAGGGGTGCGATGGTCAACGCGGTTTTATATTTTTTTTTCTTTTGAATCCATATAAACGGTGAGGGAGTGAGAGAGAGGAAGGTAGGGGTTTTATTTAATTTTTATTTTTAAAATTTCCAAAAATGTACTTTTTATTTCGAAGTTAAAATCAAACCCACCGACTGTCGTCCCTAACTAATTACCCCCATCCCAAACACAATGGGATATGTATCGTAAGCCAATTCGATTGTTTCGACCAGTTTTCGTCAAAATAAAAATATAAATCTATATATTGAATTTGAACGCGCATTTCAATTTACCAGGGCTACATACAAACTCTAAAAATTCCAGAAAAATATTTTCTAGTTTCGTATTAACGATACGGTCTTAACAAAACTAGTTTCGTTGAATTTCGAGACCGTTGGAAAAATGGCCATTTTCCAGTCGATTAAAATCAACTAAAACTGGTCAAACGCGTTTTCCTTTGCCACGCTCACATATTGATTCAAAAAATTACGAAATTTCAAACCTAGCAATAACTTGACATCACGGATCCAATAAAAGTGGTTTCGTTGAAATCCAAGGTCGTTTGCAAAATTCCTATTTTTAAGGGCCTGAATTCCATAGCGACTATTCAGAATTTTCAACTGGACGTATCTTTTGATTCCCGCTATGAAATTTCAATTTTTCGGATTCGTTGGAAAGATAATCTCAGTTAGATTCTAATATTTTTGGTTTCGCTAAAATCCGGTTTATTTTGCACCCGGTACATTCAATTGAAGTTTGAAATCGAATTTTCGAACTACCGCGCTATTTTCAATTCCTTTTATAATTATATATAATCATTTATATTCTAACGACGATCTATATAAATATATACGTTCTAACTCTATTCAAAATAAATTCCGTCGTTATTATTTAAAATAATCTATTTTAAATATTCAAAATTCGCTAAAATTGCCAAAATAAAAATTTTAAACTGGCTCGCATTTCCGGGTTATTGCAAATGGCCTTAATAAAATTATTAAAGATATGGAAAAAAATTAAAATCATAATAAATGATTTGAAAAGATTTTGGATGAAAAATCCCATATTTGAAATGATAAAATATATTTTTATCGAAATGAACTAGTTATTAAGTAGAATAAATCATTAAATTAAGATTTAATGAAGTTTCCCAATTAATTAATATTTAATTGGAATTAGATTAAATAAATTGGAAATTTGGGTTGTCGTGAATGGTGTCTTAAATAACACTGTTCTTATACCCCGTATGAAAAAAAAAATCTTTTTATTAAGATTTAGATAAGTTTTCTAATTAATTAATATTTAATTAGAATTGAATAAAGGAATAAATCTTTTAATTAAGATTTTAGAGTCTTTCAATTATATTTAATAATTGGAATAAATTGAAAGGTAAATTGGGATTATTGTGAACTATGTTTTTAAACGACATTTGTTCGTTAACTCTATTATCAGTGAAAGTATAATTTGGAATTTATAAATCCTTATTAAGATTTTATTGGAAATTTTCCAAAAGTAAAGTTTTCCCAATTAATATATTAAATTGGAATTGAATGGAATTCGATTTAATAATAATCGAGACGAGATTTTGTAAAAGAAGACCGTTACTATATATGGAATTTAAAAGGCTTCGCCGTTATTCCATTTATATTAATAGTCTAATACATTATTTTATATCGATTATATATTGATTTGATTTCTGTGAAAATTCCATATTTAATGGAAGGTGATTTTGGGGTTTATCGTGAACAATGCTTTTAAATGACATTTGTTCTTTAACCCACTTAAAGATAATATTTATTTCGTGATTCTGAATAATCATAAAGTAATGATTTTTGATATTAAAACTAAATTGGGGTTTTAATGAATCTTTAGAAAGAAGATTAAGGGATAAATGTAAAGAATTTATCTTTGATAAAATTAATGGGAACCTTTCCCTAATGTTGTGAATATTTATTTAAAATAATATTCTGAATTGGAATGAGGCGTTGGATGTGCTTTTACAGTATTTTATTATTGATTATAAAATACGCGAGTTATTCAGAAAGACCAGGTTTAACCCATTTTGAATAATTAGTACGACGATCAAGAGTCGAAAATGAAGACGGTGGTTGAAGACCGGAGGACTTCACATCGTTTGGATGGTTACTGATGTCTTGATTTGGGCGGCCACCCAAGACAAGGTAATAAGTGGTGATCGTCCAGACGTACTTTGAGATCGATGGATATGCGAGAACCTCTCTCCTTTATTGGACATATGGGAGAGGAATAAGGTGTCTTCGGTTTCGTTCAGACCTAGAACGGACTTATAAATGAATGTATGTCTGATGTTCTATTCCTTTATGTTGTATTCGTTGATCTTTGCTAAATATATATCTGTGGTGGCGGAGAATTTATTCTGTTGCTTAAAACCCTTCTCTGAGACGTACGAGCTCAAAGGTTATATGTTGGTAGAAATCAATAGTGTAGTATGGATTGACAATGTGGCATGCTAAGATGCAAATGATCAATGCTTTTTTTTGAAAAACAGAGCCTTGTGGTTGATGATCAAAGCATAGCTTTGTGTATAGCGTTGCTTCGCGAGCCTCACACCCCGGTATGAACCAGAAACGGGAGTAAGGACTACAGGGAGGACATACGTTTCTTTCTAGCTAGAAATGGTGTCATGGTTTTTACAAGGCCTGACATTTTTACTTGTGTGGATGATGGAATGAGGCGCCTCGGTTATTTAAGTCCCTAGTGGCTTTATTTACGCCCCGTAGGGCGGGGAAACGTATTGTTCAGGATAACTAATCCACTAACATATTTGTGGACCGGCCTTGAAGATCCAAGGTGCAATTGCGGCTGTATCCTAAGACATGGTAGGTTGGATTGTCTCGAATTCAGTAAGGACTACCTTTTGCCTTGGTTCATGATGGAAATCCAACTTCCAATACGACCCATGCGGTTTTGATTGTATTACTAGTATAACGACATAGTATATGGTAGCTATGTCATCTATGATTGATATTATGATTGAAATGTTTTAAAACATATACACACTATAATAATAATCAACTCCGTTTTATCGTATCAAGCAATTTTGACCATTATAAGGTAAAACTCTACCCTCCGGTTTGCGTTGCATTGTGTGATGGGACTTGAGTCTTATAATTGTTTCATTTTTATAAAAAAATCATTGCGTTGTTTAACGATTCACCTTATTTTTTGCACTGGCAATCCAATGGAGTAAACCCGTTCCGCGTTAGCGGCGTGGTCCTGTGATTAGCTTTATTATTATTAGATAGTTTAAGTAAGATTTCTCATACTAGTCCTATGACTGACCTGTAGTTTGTCTCACTTGCAAACTCGGTGCCCTCTTTTCCACATGGGCAGCCGAGTAGCTTACTTTGCGGATACATTGAGCAGGATTCTGGATTGAAGCTTAAAGTTGTGTCCAGAGCAAAGATAGTCTTCTGCTGTGTATTGTATTTATTATAAATTTATCTTCCGCTGTGTTATTTATCCAATGTACTCTGATATTCTGTACTCCGATGTAACATTATTATAATGTTTATAAAACTCTTTTGTTATTTGTTTGATGTGTTGTATGCCCAAAGTTAAAGTATTCGTGGATTTTCAACTTTTGGATCAGACTTGTGTGGTTTATGGTCGATTCATAGGGTGGGGATTCACGGGTCTTTACATATCTTCACTATCCTTTCAATCTCTTACATAAGTACCATTAACCTAAGTCTAGAAATTAGTATATATTACCCTTATTTAATTCAAATAATGTAAAATATATATGTATATGAATAATAGTTAAATAGTACTTTGAATATATTTTTAGTTATAATCACCAAATAATTCTACATACTATCATTACACATCATATTTCATATCATACATCATTATTATAAATTACAGTACATCTCAAATTAAAATCATTCACATCACAAGTTGCATTTCATTCAATATATCACTTCATATAGTTTTGCATATGACATACTACATTATAACCAACACACTGCATTACATGTTAACTTTAACCCCACACAAAACAAGTATACAGTATGAGAAGTTTTTATATAATTAGAGATATAGGTATATTAATCAAATACATAACATATTCACTTTATTTTGATTAACTTGATTGACTTAAATCAGCTTGATTGAGTTGACTGGCTTGGTTGAATTGATTGGGTTGATTGACTTGTTTGGTTTGTTTGATTTGTTTGACTTGAATAACTTCATTGACTTACCTGACGTGGTTAAATTTCATTAGTGGTTAGAAACATACTTGTGCACTTGTGGTTAATAGGCGTTTTATAGGTTTTTAGGATAAATAGAAGCTACAAGACATGTTTGGCTCTATTTTCGATTTATTAATTTTTTGCGACAACAAAACTTAAATTGATTGATTGTTTGGATTAAATTTCTTTACTTAACTTATATCATAATTTTAAGGATATATTATCAGAGTTAATTCTTAGTCTAGATTAAAATATAGTTTTAAGGGAACAAGAGTTTAGGCTAGGTTTAGTCTTGTATTAGATTAAGGGAGAGTTTTATAGTTTCTAAGGATTAGTTGAAGTTTCAAAGTGCTTTTGAATTAACATAAACTTTTGCTTTGGTTGTTTAGATTGTTTGTTTGAATTGCTTGATTGTTTGAATTGCTTGTTTTTTGAATTGCTTGTCCGTTTGAATTGCTTGTCTGTTTGAATTGATTTTATTGTTTGAATTGATTATAAAATTTGGTTGGTTTCGCTTAGTTTATTATCCTTTTATTTAGTTTATTAGACTAGTAAAGTCATTATTTTAGGGGGATTTATAATCTTTTAGGCTTAGAACCATAGATTTAGAGGGAGATATAAGGATATTATAGAATCAGGGATAGTTATATTAGAAATATTTATAAATTTTGGGTGAGTTATTTATACTAGTACTTCAGAATAGTATAGGCATAAATTTAAGGGGAGTCATGTATAGAGTCAAATATTATAATCTTAGCTTATAAAGATAGATATAGGATTTAGGCGGAGTATTTTTAGAATTTCTTTTTGATAATGACAAAGGGGGAGAAATTATAAAATGTAAGGATTAGATAGACTTGGGATAAGGGAGAGTATATAGGATTCATAATGATAGAGGGAGTATTAGAAGGATAAGAATCAACAGGTATGAACAGGTAAGAATATTTTATAAACTAAGGTTTTCATCATCAAAAAGGGGGGGATTGTTAGAGAATGGAGTTTTGATGACAGCAACCTTATTTCAATATTAATTTATTATAAAATATATACTAATATCTCTATCTAGAATATATATATATATATATACATATATGTAGGATTTGTATATAGGAATTGATATTGAAGACTGTACAGTTTAAGAGTTTTAGAGATTCAAGAGATTCAGAATTCAGAGAAGATTCAAGACTTGTGTGCAATAAAGATTTGAAGAGTTCAAGAAAAATATAGTAATAAATTCTATTTATATGTAAGACTTTGAATAGCACTCCAGGTTCAAACTCTATTTTTCAAATTATTTCTTTTTAAAATTATTTTCAAATTGATTTCAAACTTCTCTCAAAAAAAAATTATCTTCCAAGAATTCCAAACTTATGATTTCAAACATATTTCCTAATTTATAAGTATTCCTATTTATAGTTTTATTAAATATATTTTACTAAGTTTATATTTGATTGTAATATTCTTATTTAAATTCTAAGTTTTCATATAACCTTTTTGTTTATATATAGTTATAACTATCTCTTTATAAATTCCTATAGGGGTGTTTAGCCTCAAGGATAAAATGAATAAAGAATTGTTTCATAAGAACAAAGGGCTAAAATTTTGTCCTTAAGGACAAATTTTAGTGTAAAGGGAGTAATTTAGAGGCCCACTATAATTCATCCTTTTACACTAAAATTTGTCCTTATGGACAAAATTTTAGCCTCTTGTCCTTATAGAACATTTTTTTGTTCATTTTGTCCTTCAGGGTATTTTCCGGTTCCTATATATATGTTAATGATTATATTACATATAGTTTTATATCACATATATGTAAAGTTTTTAGTCATATGTTTAAATGATATTTTCTTATGTTTTTATACTTGAAAAATAATGTTTTAATAATTACTTTTGTTTCAGGAATTTCCATAATATGTAAATGGTTTAAATGCCTTAAAAATAATTAAAAAATAAAAAATATGATGAATATGTTGACATACATACATGGGTATGTCGATAGATAATTGTCAGAGATTTAAATTTGAAAGGAAGTGTCTTTTCACCATTTGTAACGTCCCAAAAGCATTGCAATCTTTCAAATTTTTTAAATAGGGGTTGATTTCGAGTTTTTTTTAACTATTCTTCTTCTCCATCTTCATTCCTTTTCATTCCTCCATTATTATTTCATACTTTTATGATTCTTATACTCTACTGATTTCAATTCTAATTATATTAAATTTCTTCTTTTCTCACTCTCGACTCATTACTCTCTGAATCAAAGTGTTATTGAAGAGTTATAGGGTTGTTGTAATCATTTGGGGTTACTTAGGATTTCCTCGTAACCATGAAATCGTGGAAGGAAACAGTGGTAACCTTGTAGCCAAAGAAATCAAGGGTGGTGTGGAGACGGTGGTGACCTTGTGGCCGTGAAATCAAGGGTGTTGTACTTGGATATTGATATAGTAATAAAACTCTGCGCAATCCAGCGTTGTATGGGACTGGACATAGGAGTAATCCGAACCAGTATAAAATTTGATGTGTTCTTTCATTTTTTGCATTTTATTTCTGTTTAATTCTGTGTTTGTGTTTGATTTTGTGTTTGTGATCATCCCTGTGGTGTGTGATTCATATACTAGATCATATAATTTTTAGATTTTCTTAAATTCCTTGAAAACACTATTCACCTCGCCTATAGTGTTAGTTTTGCCTTAATGATCCATTACGCATTCTCTAACAATTATGTCGTGATTGAAATCTTTGGACTGCAAGGACAACTCACTACTGATCCATAGGGTGATTCTTATATTTGATGCAGTACGAGAATGCCTTCAATTCGTTCTGTTCCTGGATGACTTATATGGACGAATGTCTGACAAGGTATTTTCTAAAAATCATGTACGTTGATTTTTACAAATGTACCGAGTTTGATGGCGAAGAATATAACTTCTTTTAACTTAATAACCAGCATATTTTCGTGGATGTCAATTAGTGGTTTAACGGATCCGACGATGTGTCATTCAAAGTGAATGATGATGATATGTTCTAAAAAGGTAATTTTAACCTTAAGCTTCATAACCCGGAAATGATGAAAAATTGAGGAGGCAACAGGGCTATGTGGATCGCTCCTATTGGGGTGTATTATCACATAATCTAATGAAATTTCAATTGCTTCTTTATTTTATAATTGTTGTATGCTTTCAGTAATGATTGTTGATCCCAGCCGTTGGTGATATACATTCGGTACACTCAAGCAGAATGAGTGGCCGACCATGTGTGACCAGGTTGCAATATGTTCTTGTTGAACACAGTATATTCTTCTCTAGAGATATACTATCAAAAGGTGGTTCTATACCTTGTCATATTTGGAAATTCATTTTCAATAAGCGTAGTGTGGTTTTTGATTGTGTACTATGTAAGTTGTGCATGAGATGCAAGCATTCCGCTAGATTGTTATTTATTTGATTTAGACACTATTATAATATAAGAATAGTTTTGATACAAAGTATGTTTTGGGTTATTGTAAGGTAAAAACCATTTGTATTTGTGTGTGGATCGGTCTTACGATTATCCTTTCTTTCAAAAAAAAAATTTCGAAAGTAAAATCAAACGGTTGGAGTTTACTTATACCAGTCCAATGACTGACCCAAAGTTTATTTTTCTATGTTTTCACTAAACTCTTGTGTGTCCAAATTTATACGGGCAACCAAGTAGTTTCAGGATTTTACAGATACACTTGGAGGAGATTGGAGCAGGAGGCTTCAACATTAGATATGTAGATTTTATTTTCGTTGTGATGTATATGTGTTGTACTCTGATGATGTATGTAAGTACAAATACAATTTTGTACTTCAAGAGTTGTTATATAATATATTTTATTCAGTTCCGCTGTGAGATTTTGATGTTTTCTTTATTTTCTTCTATTCTAACTTTTCTTTATTCTAGTTCTCTCCCTATAAGTTCTTTCTATTAACGATCCGTTAATTTCTAGAACTAAATTAGTTGATGTGTGATACCAAATACATATGTGTGTCGATAATCGAGATCGAGAATTTGTTGGGCCATTGCATACATAACCATAATTTAGTACTTGAGAACGTGTCTAGGTGTTTTGTGATAGTGGTGTTCTCATGCATGGGAAGAGTTCAATTACTAGAACTTGCTTATTTTTTCCCTTTCTAACTGCTATAATGGTTTTAAAATTTGAGTTTCCTGGAGAAACTAGATCAACTGGGTCTGGCCATCTGAAGCTACACTTGCAATTGTGTAGCAGTCAGCGTGGTGTAGTAAAATAAAGAGTAGGAAGTTTCTTATAAGTGTTACCTCCTTTCACTTCTCATATCTTCATCCTTTCTCCATTTTATCCCGAATTGTTTCTTTAACTTTGCATTTTGCAATAGAAAAAGGTAATAATGAAATATCCTTGTTATATAATATAAATGTGGATTGGAGAAGAGGGGTTAAGTTTGGATTTTGTACCAACTATTAATTTGATTTGTGTGGAAAGTTTGTTAAAGCTTTGACTAAAAAGTACTAGTTCTTGGAAGAAATACTTATGTTTAATACTTAACCTCCAGAATCTGTGAGCTATTGGGAATTCTCAATTGTCCTCTTCTTGGTATCTCTACTTTAACCGCTTTTTGATTCAGTCCTTGTATTAGTTTTTAAGAAACTTTAACAAGGCGTAATTGATGGTGATATGCAGAGATATCATGTATATTTTTTGGTAGCATTAACCATTTGTTTTTGTTGGTCTTATTCTATTTTTGGCATTTTTTAATATGTGTAATAAAATACTACTTGAAACAATGTATATTCATTGAACATATTTCCATTATTATTATAATGTTATGCAAATTGAATGATTATAAGTGATATTATATTTCTTTGTATGTGTTTATTAACATACACTATTGTTGGATGAGTGTTTGAAAACATCGATGGAAATCAAAGACCAAATGATAAACTGCATTATCTCAAATGTCATTGAATGCATGTGTGTGTGTGTGTACATGTGTGTGCGTGTGTTGACCAGCCTTTTGGAAAGGATGTCACAACTTAAATCTTCACCAAGACAAGCTCTCAAAATTGTAGAATTATCACACCTATATCTCCCAGTTCGACCTTTATTTGGATCGACCAAACCTGGTTCGGTCTAAACCGGCCATATTTGGAAGCATCTTCCTTTAAGCCTGGATCAAACTTCATGGTTCGGGTCGATCGATCGAACAAGTCAAACCCAGTTGCACTAACCCGAACCATACGCTACACAACAAGGCCCAATTCTCAAGGCAACTTTTTCAGTCGCCTCTGACCTATTTTATTTCCTAGCATCAAGCTTCAAGCTACACGTGTGTTGCGAGTATCGAGGAGAACTATTCCCTATATGGAGACCAGGTCCCACCTCTTGCAGCCAATTATCCGGATCGGATGACATGTAGAAGACCCGACCTCGGACAGCCAACACGTGGCAATTTGATCGAACCAGATTTTAACCTAAAAATAGCCCATTCGAAAAATGTAATGGAGAGAATTTTTTGGTTTGAAAGTAGATGGTTTGGTTTCCTTAAATAGTTCACCAATCAAGTCAATCGAATTATATTGTGACACAAGAATTTTGTGTATAAATTGCCTTTTTCTCTATTTTCTTTCAATCAAACAACTGTAACCGGTAATCGACATTATAAACAGAGATTATAAAGTGGACGTAGACGTGGGTTAAGGCGAACTAGTATAAAAATATTATGTGTCCCCTGTTATTTCTTTAATTTCTTTGTGATCTGTGTGTAGATTATACTCTTCGGAGGTCGATTATCATATGACCAAACTTTTGCAGTTAACACCTTGGCGCGCCAGGAAGGGGCTCCAACCATCATTGATAATTTCTAAGCTTGAAAGTATTTGGATGGCTATTTTGAGAAGAAACAATGGTAAAGCGGAAAAAGGATGGAACATCTTCCCACACTAAAGCCGCCGGCACAACCCACGCAGCAGACACAGCAATTGAGGCAAGCCAGGAGGCTTCCTCTCATGAAGAACTATCCCTATGCTTAACTAGGAATGAGATGGATGGAGTTCTAGCTATGCTCCAAGCACAAATGGCACACTAGGATGAACTCCTCAAAAAACAACAAGAGATTATGGACGATTTCTTCTCTCTGATGGAAGGAAGACCGAGCAACCATACATTACTCCCTGTAACATGCAAAACTGGGACAACGGCTATTTTTTTATATTGATGAAATTCGAGCTCTAGATCGGTCCAGCAAGCTGCCACCATCTGGTTTGACTAAACTTCCGGGTCAACAAGTTCCCGGATCGATACAACCCCTGGATCGACCAGATCATGGTTCAGTGCAACTTTCAGTTCAATGCGACATCTTACCAAAAACTGGACTTATGAAGCCACCAACTCGACATTGCCAGCAAGTCGACCCGAGCATAGCCGGAAGTAGCCCCCCGTTGTTCCTCCAACGCCCCAAAACTACATCAGCTCCTAATGCAACGGAGGGAAACACTACCATAAACCACACTCATATTCCTCGGATGGGGGCAACACTAACCCAAGAACTGGAAATGCTATTTTAGGTTTGTTCAATCTTATCTACACGGATACGGATCGGCCCAATACACATGTCAATCCAAGGACCTCGCATAATCTGGAACCTACAACCCGGGATTTGGACCACCTTCACCCATCAATCAAGGGCTACCCAAGGTCAATTCCGAATGCATAAGTCATGCTTCCACCATCTATTGAACTTCGCGTTGAAGCCACTGTCGTAGAATTGGATTCATGGCAATGAATTCTCGGAGATGAAAACCAAATTTCCATCATTATTAAACGCTTCACTCGAGGTGCCACTTCTTAGCACGATATGGATGACGTTCATCGCAACTCTTTCACGTGAGAAATCAGAAATTCTCGTAGCCCATCTGACTTTAAGCTTCTAGCTGTGGAGCCGTACAATGGTAGGACGGAACCCACTATACATCTCATGCGCTACTTGAGCCATATGGAAGTACTATCAACATCGGTCAGTGTCATGGCTAAGTGCTTCCCTCTTCATTTGACCGACATCGCTGCCATGTGGTTTGAGTAGCTAACATCTAAATCGATCAACAGCTGGAATATGTTGCTCACCCGCTTCATCGAGCAATTCAAGGTCCACGTTGCTCAACCAAAGAGCACCATGTTTCTCACATCTATTAAGTAGCGGCCCAAAGAGACCCTATGTTCTTTTCCATAAAGATTCAATACAGCTATAGTATCAGTAAATTGACCGGAATCATTTATGGTACCTATGGCAGCTATAACTTGTATTTTGGATAAAACATATTTCAAAATTTCCCTCCAAAGAGATCCCCTCGGGGACAATTGATTTTTACTCTGAGGCGGACAGGTTCTTCTCACAAGAGGATGCTAATATCGAGATGGATAATCTCGACGTACTTTCTATAATGGATGGAGAACTATCCACTACTGGCCAGAATAAGGGAAAGCCTACGGAAAAGATTGACAGAAATGTGCGTTTCCGAAGAGAGCCCAAATATAATAGATATACCAAGCTCAGTTCCTCATTGTATAATATATTCCTCGACGTGCGAGGAACCCTTTGTTTTCCTATGCCTCCAAAAAGGGAGCCAACCCTGAAAGAGAATGAGTCCGGAAAGAACTGCATGTTTAATGATATGGCAGTTCATGGAACTAATGACTGTAGACACTTATGTGATCTCATGAAGAATGAGTTAGATGCGGAGAGCTACCCTGGTATATCAAGAAATCTGTAGCATCCGCACTGCTACTTCAACCTCCCTATGCTCCTCAGAATGAGAGGGATCCCGAGCCAAGCAATCGCGACATCATCATTAACTGATCTGGATTAGATCACTTCATATTTACTGCATTTCTTAGGACATATGATATGTATTTTTGTTGCTTTAAGATTTTCGGGTGGGTACATCGACTCATATATGCATGGGGGTTAGGGTTTAATTTTAGGACAAATTACGATATCGACAATAAAACCATCTGACAAATAAATGGATAAGTTGAAGTACACACGTATAAGAATAGGGTTTATTTCCCAGGCGTGCTCTGGGTTCAACCGTAAACCAATCAGGATTTGTTTTGATCTCTAGAATTAATAAAACCTTTTTTCAAACATGGATTATGTTTGACAAGTGTAAGTATCTTGTCCGGACATAGCAAGGTTCTCAATCATAATCAGAGTATGGCTTATACGCATCTCATCGCCTTATGTAACATCCTGCATTTTTTGGTATAATAATTAATTAATTTAATTACTTAAATAGTGATTCATAGAATTAAATGGTTGTTTAATTAAATAATATTGAATATTTAATTAATATAAATAATAGAATAATATATTTAACTCCAAAATAGTCGAAAATAGCTGAATTCACAATATTGCGTGAATTGGATCATTTAAAATATATAATTCAGTTTAGAATTGAATCTTTATTAAAAAATTTATTTAAATGTCAGCTGAACGTATAATTTATATTATAATTATAATCGAGCTCAAAATGGCATGGTGGTTCGTAATTTGGCGATTCAAACTTTAAACGATTATACAAAATCCGTTTTAAGTCATATTTCTGTGAAAACAAGAAACGTTCGGAGCTGGTGAACTAAAATTTTCTAATGGAAGAGAAAAATTGAGATTTCATCAAGTAGATCTTGATTTATGATTAAATCAAATTTTCAAACAGTCGCTATGGAATCGGTTATAAACCATAATGGTATATTTAATTTTAATTAAATATTGGCTTCGAATGTATACAAGATCTTTGAGGCGTGGTTGTAATTTAATTTATAGAATTTTTCTGAAATTTTTATTTTGGAAAATAAGCACTTTTTATTTTGAAGTATTTTACACCTTATATCAGCATTTTGTGGTTTCACGAAATGAGTTATCTTGTATATATTATTATATTTTTGGGATCATAGCACATCGCTTGACACAATAGTATTTTCATTTTTGCCTATTACAGTCCATACATAAACAAAAATTTTGTAACAAGGTACGCTAAATGTTATAACTTAAAACAACTAAACAATCTATTTGTATTTAATACTCTGCTCTTGATTTGATGCTGCGAACACAAGGGTTTCCTCCCGTACTTCATTTTATACCCAGTAGCTTCTTTGTCGTATTTCCATCACTTCTCACGTGATATGGCATGTAGCCAATTCCTTCATATCTAAAGAACTGTCGTCTTATTTTTCTTGGCAACTAAATTTAATATGTAATATCTCTATACACTTCTTTTCTTAGCAAAGAAGAAAACCAAATTAGTGCAACGTCCCACCAACTGCACAACAAATTGTATTGTGTATTAATAAAAGGAAGACCTTACTGTCTAAGCAACTACACCAAACTCGAGTGTAACATCACGGACGCATCACATCCCTTCTCATTAATGAAATCTGACCTCCCCTGGGTACACCCTGTTATTGAAAAACTAAGGATTAAGTATCCAACCTTTTATATACATATACAGGGCAGGAAAGGTTTTATTTTTTTCGTTTCTTCCTATTGTTTCTTTTGCTCCTTTCCTAATCTTCCTATTTGTTCCTCAGACAATTTCTTTGTTTAGGTCATCTACTTTTATTTTATTTTCACCTCATAATTCATGCAAGCTACATGTCTTCCTTTTAACGCAACATACTTCTGTTCACCCTGGTCTGTCCAAACGAGAAGGTTTCACACCGGGCAAGAAAACAAAAAAGGAAATATGCAGCGTTGCACCATGCATGTAGGGAGGTTGAGCATGCGTTGGTCGTAGACTAAGGTGGAGATAGAGGAGTTGCAACTTTACTTTGGGGGTGTTCGGGAATCTTAAGTGAAGGAAAAGAGCAGGGGCATTGGCGTTTAGCACAGTAGGGGTCATGATATAGTGTTGAACGAAAAGAAATAACGATGAACGGTGGGAAATGGTTATGCGCGAGTTTAAAGTCACAAGTTGAGGTGGGAAATGGTGTTCAAATTATTAAAGCTAGGTACGGGAGTTTTTAAATGTTTGAAAATGGCGTGCATTGTATATATTTGGTAGGTGTAGTGCTCAAAAAGGGTACAAATGTGGTATAAAAAGAAGGGAAGTAGCATGGGGCAAATGATGGTGGCGTATGTACTGTATGAAAGTGGGAAGGGTGCGGGTTTGGTCTCTTGTCCTTGGAGCAAGCGAGTAGGGGTGGAGATTTTGCAGACGAGTAATTCAGTGGAGGCTTTGTGTAAGAAGATGGAGGCTTCAACAAGGTTTAGCCATGTTTGTTTTCAAGTAGCTTGTTGTGTGAATTATAATTGAGGAGAGAAGGGTGTGGCATTTGGTCGGGTTTGTAAAATGATGGAATCAATAGGGGGCTGCGTGTTTGCAAAATGAATGGTGACGGGTTTAACTGTACAGTATGGTATAGGGTATTCGATGTCGCGAATGATGGTGGACATGAGTCTTCGATGATGGCGAAACCGTGAAAGTATGGACTGCTTTGTGTATAAATAGATGGACGTGATGTAATTGAAAAAATGGGAGCAAGATTTTCAGAAATGGTGAAGTTGTTGAAGCTTGCGACTTGTAATGTGAGGAAGAAGAATGTCATTGGTATGGATTTTTGAAAGTGGGCCAATCCAAACATAAAGCCCAAGCAATATATATATATATATATATATATATATATATAGAGAGAGAGAGAGAGAGAGAGAGAAACGCACTGTTATATGGAGTGGGTGGAATTGTTTTTGGTTTGTGAAGTAAGGACTTGGGCTAAAGTGAATGGGTAAGCCAATATATTTATAATATAGGTTTAAATTTAATTTAAATGCCATATAAATTTATTAACATGATATCTCGTCCACACGTTATCAGAATTTCACAAATTTGGATCCATTGGGATCGTATAGACTAGGGCTACACCATGGAACTGATTCAGAGTGAATTGGAGCTCGTTACAATTTATAGCAAAATAAATTGCCTGATCCGAGTCAATGACGGTTATCGTTATTTAACGATAAACCACCAATGTTAGTAAAACTCACTAACTCTATACAGTTTATATTTTTATAAATATAATCTAGTATTGATAAATGATGATTGATTGCTGTGTGTTGATTGTTTTGGTTGAATTGTTGATTTATTGGTTGAAATTATAGATAACGATATATATATATATCGTTAATCAAATATTGATTCTGTTTATCAAAATATTTCATATTGAAATGAAATCGATGTTATTTATATTGTTTAACGTCTGTGCATGCAAGGAAATAGGTTGGAGGGATCCAACTGGATTCCTTAATATTTATAATACTGTTTGTTTTCAGATATTGGGATATATGATGTGATATAAAACCTGTAATTGATTATGATGGCACTGGTCTGTTTAATTGATATTTTAAATACCATAAGAAATAAATGTAAAAAGGGAATTTTCAAAGTGTATTTTGAAAACGAAATACTTATAGGAAATAAATATGATATTATAAATGAAATATTTATAGGAAATAAATAGGATATTATAAAAGGATATATTTGGAAAATAAATATAATTATAAAAGGAATATTTATTTGGAAAATAAATATAATTATAAAAGAAATAAATATTTGGAAAGTAAATAGAATTATAAAAGGAAATATTTGGAAAATGAATAGAATTTTTTAAAAAGAGAATTTTACATTAAGAAGATTTAGACACGTGCTTCGCACGCGGGTGTAACATGATATCGATTTAAAGTAAATATTTAATAGAAATCTGTTTTAATAGATAAATTAAGGGGAATAATTCATTAACGATGTTTATAAATTAAGGAAGTTTTTGTCATTTGATAAATTGAATATATAAATTTGAATTTATATAGAGAAGTAAAATCGGTTTTAACACTGACAATTGAAATGGAATGTGAACGTAGTAGTTATAAAGGAAATTTGCAATGAGATTACAAATGTTGGAAATGAAATAAGATTTGTAGGAATAATTCTTCAAATAAAAATATAAATAGAATTTGGGTTTGAGATATTGTTTTTAAATAAGAAATCAAACTGTTTTGAATATATAAAGAAATATAATTCACATTCTATGTGAAAAATTAGATTAAAGTAAATATTTTGCAAATAAAATATAATAAAGAATTTGGGGTTTGAATTAGGAATTTAAATGGAATTACTGAAATTAGAAACTGACGGGAAATTAGTTAAGTTGAATGGCTTTTTGGGTATCGATCTGATATTGGTTTCGGCCTTCGGGGTTTATACTTGGGAAGTTGTTTCTCTTACTAGTTTATAGTTAGAGACAGATAGAGGTGGGAATATATTGATGCGTGAATCATAAATGGAAACGTTTTCCAAAGTTAATAACGTATATTTTCTAATTTTAGAAAATAAGGGATTTATGAATATATGGAAATGATAAATTAAAATTTGGGAAATTAAATGATGATTGATCGGTAATATTTCCATTTGGGAATACGACCGTTGTTTGTGCACATGTTTTCCTTTGATGGTTAAATCACCGACTATCAAAGATTTTGACCATTTCCGTTGTCAATACGGAGAGACCGGGAACGGATATATTATCTAAAAACCACTCCATATGGCATCAGCGTTGCGAATCAAATATGATGAAGATAATTGAGGACGGAGTTATGCAAGGAATGTTCAATAAATCCTAGGTAGAAATTGCCTAATATGGATTTATAGAATAATGCCTTCGGGTTGTCCAGTCCTAGGGCAACATAAATGGACGAATGTCTGACAGGGTGTATCTGGTAGATCGCGTAAGTTGATCATTTCAAGCGTATTTACGTTGGTGGCGGAGGAATTCGTTTCTCTTAGCTTATACCCGTGGTATTTTTGGGGAAATCAATTTGTGATTTGACGGGTTTGACGATGTGGCATTCAAAGAAAATAAAGGAGTGATATGTTAAAAGATACGTTATGACCTCATGCCTCATCAACTAGGAAATAACAGAAATCGGGCAGGCAGCATGGCTAAGTGGGTCGCACCCAATTAGGGTATATTGTCGCCATCTAGAGAATATTCATATTTTTTACTTCTTTCAATTCTGTATCTCCCGGGAATGGTTATGTTGGTACACCAACCGTATGGTGACAATATATTCAGAACATTCAAGTGAAATGAATAGCCGGTTATGTATGGCTGAGTTACAAGATGTTCTTATTGAACTCCAGTGTATCGTTTCTAGATTACACTGATCGGAAGGTGGTTCCATACCGTGTCATAGTTGGGAATTCATTATCCAATAAGAGCATGTGTTTTTTATTGTATATTACATATGTACAGCGTGAGATGAAAGCGTTCTACTAGATTGCTATATACTTGATTTAGACATTATTATAATATCAGGAAATATTGATCTTAAGAAATATTTTTGGTTATCATAAGGTAAAAACCATCCGTATTTATGTGTGGATCGGTCTTACAATTATCATTGCTTTTGAAAAGGATTTGGAAAAGTTAAACCAAGTGTTTGGAGTTTACTCACACCAGCCACATGACTGACCCAGAGTTTATTTTATTTTGTTTCGCTATACTCTTGGGTGCCCAAATTTGTACGGGCAGTCAATTAGTCGGGATTTTACAGATACTTGGAGAGATGGAGCAGGAGGCTTTAGGATTTTATAGCGATTGTTATTTCCGCTGTGTTGTACTCTGATAAATGTTACTGTATACAGATACTGTTTTATTTCAAAGTTATGTTATGCAATATATTTATTCATTCTGCTGTGAGATTCATGTTTACTATGATGTTGTAGTTGTCTTCTTCTTCTTCTATTCTTATTTTCTATCTTATCTATTCTCACCCTCTATTTTCCTTCATTAACTATCCGGTATTTCCGATGCTTGAATAGTCGACATTGAGTTTATGTCGATTACCAAGGTCGCAAATTCCCTGGGTCATTACAGTGGTAACAGAGTTGAAGGTTAAGTAATTACCTTGGTTCTGTAGCGTAATTCAGAAGAGATGGGGTTAGTAATGCCCTAGACTGAGTTGAGTGTATATATACGAGAGAACGTATTTGTAGATTTTATAAAAAAAAATGTTTTATATTGTGGAGATTTCTTGGTTGAGTTGTTTATAAGTTCTGGTCGATCAGTTTGATCCACTGTATCAGTAGGAATTTCTAAACAATCAAGTACGATGAATCGACACGGTATGTTTTGAAAAGAGGGTAAATGAAATAATTTTACCCAAGTTATATTTTGATATAAAAGAATGATTATATTTGGATTATTATAGTATATATGATGTGTTGGTTGTTATTATAATCAAATGAGATTATAAAAGTAAAATGCTTATGTAAATAGCCAATCGGGATTCATATAAGTGTAATATATGAAATCAAATTGATTTAATATGAATTTAAAATCAGAATTGGATTTAAATCTCTGGAAATGTGAAAAAGTGTGTGTAAATGGATTTGGATTAAATATACGAGAATTTTAAAATCCTGGGAGATTTTAAATTGTTTTACAAACATTGAGATGGATGTTTTGGAATATATTTCAAAATAGAAGTAAAAAAAATTGTGTTTTGAAAATGTTATAGTATTGAACTCACTTCAGTCACTGTGAAATAATTCTCATTATGCTGGCCACATCATCAGTGTTCATTTCCTAGTTGTTAATAATGAATTACTTCCAAAGAGATTTTTTTGGATTGTTTTGAGAAAGGCAAGTGTTTTGAATTCTGAGAAGGAATATCTGGTTTTAGAAAAGTTAAACTGTTTAAAACTCCTAGGAAAGGTTGTTTGAATAAAAAACCAAATTGAACTAGAATAGAATAATATCAAGAAAAATTGGATTCTTGGATTTAATTGGACCCATGTGAATTGAAATGGATTGATTTTTGAAATAAAAATTAGATTTGAGTTATGAGATAAAGATAACTAATTAGAGAAATTAATTAGCTAATGAAATGTGGAAATGAAACTTAACTTGGTTAAGTATATGGGGTTGATGAGTTAAGAGAATTGAACTTGAGTTGAAATGGGATTTGGTTCGAATATAGCCAGATAGTTGTGTTGAGAATGAATTTATTGTAGTTGACTGGGATGACATCTACTTATGCTGAATTAACAGCAGATGGAAGTGATAGAATTGATATGCCCGACAAAAAGGTACAAGTTTATTTATATATGAGTTTGGTGATTTATGAGCCGATTTGGCAAGCCGCTTGGCTATCTAGTTTTCTTTTGGGTTAGAGAAGGCCTAGAAAGGCGAGTTGTTGTTGTACCGATTGAGCCACACAAAGGAGACGCTGGCGAAATTTTTTGACACTTTAGAGTCTTAGAAAATTTTCGGTTGGTAAGAATAAATTAATATTTTAGTTGAAACTAAACGGTTTCAGTTGAAACTGAAGTTAAAGAAGCAAACAAATGATTTTTTTACCCAGTTAATAGGGTTTGTTTTCTATCTTAGCAATTTCGAGGACGAAATTATTTTAAGGGGGAAAGAATGTAACGTCCCATATTTTTATGGTATAATAATTAATTAATTTAATTATTTAAATAGTGATTCAGAGAATTAAATGGTTGTTTAATTAAATAATATTGAATATTTAATTAATATAAATAATAGAATAATATATTTAATTCCGAAATAGTCGGAAATAGCTGAATTCACAATATTGTGTGAATTGGATCATTTAAAATATATAATTCAGTTTAGAATTGAATTTTTATTAACGAATTTATTTAAATGTTAGTTGAACGGATAATTTATATTATAATTATAATCGAGCTCGAAATGGTGCGGCAATTCGTAATTTGATGATTCGAACTTTAAACGAATATACAAAATCCATTTTAAGTCGAATTTCTATGAAAACAAGAAACGTTCGGAGCTGGTGAACTATATTTTTCTAATGGAAGAGAAAAATCGAGATTTCGTTGGGTAAATTTTGATTTATGATCAAATCAAGTTTTCAAATAGTAACTATGGAATCGGTTATAAACCATAATGGTATATTTAATTTTAATTAAATATTGGCTTCGAATTTAGACAGGATATTTAAGGCATAGTATAATTTAATTTATAGAATTTTCTGAAATTTTAATTTTGGAAAATAAGCACTTTTTATTTTTGAAGTATTTTACATCCTATATCAGCATTTTGTGGTTTGACGAAATGAGTTATCTTGTATATATTATTATATTTTAGGGATCGTGGCACATCGCTTGACACAATAGTATTTTCATTTTTGTCCATAACAGTCCATACATGAACGAGAATTTTGCAACAAGGTACGCTAAACATTATAACTTAAAACAACTAAGCAATCTATTTGTATTTAATATACTGCTCTCGACTTGATGCTGTGAACACAGGCATTTCCTCCCATACTTCATTTTATACCTAGTAGCTTCTTTGTCGTATTCCATCACTTCTCACGTGATATGGCATGTAGCCAATTCCTTCATATCTAAGCAAATTGCCATCTTATTTTTCTTGGCAACTAAATTTAATATGTAATATCTATGTTCACTTCTTTTCTTAGCAAAGAAGAAAACTAAATTAGTGTAACATCCCACCAACTGCACAACAAATTGTAATGTATATTAATAAAAGGAAAACCTTACTGTCTAAGAAACTACACCAAACTCGAATGTAACATTACAGATGCATCACGTCCCTTTTCATTAATGAAATCGGACCTCCCCTGGGTACACCGTGTTATTGAAAACTTAAGGATTAAGTATCCAACCTTTTATATACATATACACAACAGGAAAGGTTTTATTTTTTTGTTTCTTCCGATCGTTTCTTTCGCTTTTTTCCTAAGCTTCCTATTTGTTCCTCAGACAATTTCTTTGTTTAGCTCATCTATTTTTATTTTCTTTTCATCTCATAATTCGAGCAAGCCACATGTCTTCCTTTTAACGCAACACACATATGTTCACCCTGGTTTGTCCAAAGGAGAAGGTTTCACCCCGGGCAAGAAAACAAATAGGAAATAAGAAGCGTTGCACCATGCATGTAGAGAGGTTGAGCATGCGTTGGCCGTAGACTAAGGAGGAGACAGAGCAGGTGGAGCTTTACTTTAGGGGTGTTCGGAAATCTTAAGTGAAGGAAAAGAGCAGGGGCATTGGCGTGTAGCACAGCAGGGGTCATGGTATAGTGTTGAATGAAAAGGAAAGAGGATGAACGATGGGAAATGGTTATGCGTGAGTTTAAAGTTGCAAGTTGAGATGGGAAATGGTGTTCAAATTATTAAAGCAGGGTACGGGAGTTTTTAAATGTTTGAAAATGGCGTGTATCGTATATGTATGACAGGTGTAGTAATCAAAAAGGGTACAGACGTGGTATAAAAAGAAGGGAAGTAGCATGGGCTAAATGATGGTAGCATATGGTACTGTATGAAAGTGGGAAGGTACGGGTTTAGTCTCATGTCCCTGGATCTAGCGAGTAGGGGCGGAGATTTTGCAGACGAGTAATTCAGTGGAGGCTTCGTGTAAGAAGATGGAGGCTTCAACAAGGTTCGGCCATGTTTGTTTTTAAGTAGCTTGTTGCATGTATTATAATAGAGGAGAGAAGGGTGCGGAGTTTGGTCAGGTTTGTAAAATGATGGTATCGATGGTGGGGACTGCGTGTTTTCAAAATGAGTGGTGACGAGTTTAGCTGTACAGTATGGTATAGGGTATTCGATGTCGCGAATGATGGTGGACGCGAGTCTTCGATGATGGTGAAACCGTGAAAGTATGGACTGCTTTGGGTATAAATAGCTGGACGTGATGGTAATGGAAAAAATGGGAGCAAGATTTTCGGAAATGGTAAAGCTGCTGAAGCTTGCGACTTGCAATGTGAGGAAGAAGGATGTCATTGGTTTGGATTTTTGAAAGTGGGCCAATTCAAACATAAAGCCCAAGCAAAAATTTATATATATATAAAAAAAGAAACGCATTGTTATATGGAGTGGGTGTGTAATAACCCAGAACTCCCCCGGTCTCCGAGGAGATGAGGAAGAATGGATTACCTTAAGGACAAGACGAATCCGAACACAAATAGAAGAACATTTCATTGCTTATTACAACAATTCCATCAGAATACAAGAATATACAGAGTATAAATAAATATTACACATTTATGAAATATCAGAGATTTAAAAGTTACAATGCAGCGGAAAATAATAAAAAATACAACTGAAAGAATATACGGATACAGAGCTTTCAGAATATCATTCCAACTGTAAAACAAGATCCTGTGAATATAAATCTGCAAAACCAAAACTACTAACTGCCCGTGCGGAAAATAGGGGCACCCAGAGTTTAGGTTAAAACAATAAACTCCAAGTCAGTCATGTGACTGTGTGAGAACTAAAACAGTTATTAATCTTTATTTTAAAGTTAGGTAAATCCAGGGGCCATGCCGTATAACACGGAATGGGTTTCCTCCCTGGAATACTAGTGCATAAAACAACAACGCGATGCTAAATGAGAACAATGAAGCTATTATAAGACACAGGTCCCATCACACAATGCAACGCAAGCCGGAGGATAGAGTTTTTACCTTATAATAGCCAAAAATGCTTAGTACGTAAAATTTCATCTTTTATTATTACTATAAGTGTATAGTGTCAAAACAATTTCAATCACAAGTATCAATCATAGACGGCATAAGTGCCCCATACCACTATGTCGCCATATATAGGTTTACAATTAAAACCGCAAAATGTTGTATAGGAAGTTGGATTTCCGTCTGTGAACCAAGGCAAGGAATCATCCTTACTTCTTCGAGACAATCTAGCCTACCATGTCTCAAACAAGCACGCAGGCAAGCCTTGGACCGTCAGGGTCGGTCCACTCGATGTGGATTAAAATGCCTGAACACTGCGTTTCCCCGCCCTATGGAGCGTAAACCGGTCATATCCGACCAAACCATCGGCCTCGGAGCGACCTATATAACCGAGGCACCTCGCTATCCTTCATCCACATAAGTAAAATGTCAGGGCGTACAAAACGCTGACACCACTCCTAGCTAGAAAGAAACGCATGCCCTCCCTGATGTCCTCTCCCGTTTCTGGTTCACACCGTGGTGTGAGGCTCGTGAATTAACGCTACACAAAGTTATGCCACAAAGGCCGTGCTTCGATCATCAATCACAAGACTCTGCTTTTCAACAAAAGCCTTGATCGTTTGCATCTCAGCATGCTACACAGGCAATTCACGCTATGCAACCGATGTCTATCAATCACATAGAATGAAATCCGATGTCAGACACACATCCATTTACAAGTTCGTTCTGGGTCTGAACAAAACCGGAGGCACCTTATTCCTCCCTCATATGTCCAATATAGGGAAGAGGCCCTCGCATATCCGTCGATCTCCAAGTACGTTTGGGCGATCACCACTTATTACCTCGCCTTGGGTGTACAGCCCAATCAAGACATCAGTAATCATCCAAACGATGTAAAGACCTCCGGTCTTCAACCATCGTCTTCATCCTCGACACATCGTCGAATCTGTTATTCAGAATGGGTTAAACCCGGTCTTTCTGAATAACTCGCGTATATAATAAACAAGTGCTATAAAAACACAACATATGCCTCATTCCAATCCAGAATATTTCTTTATCCAAATATTCATATACTTTGGGAAAGTTTCCCATTAATTTTATCAAAGATAAATTCTTTAAATTTATTCTTTAATATTCCTTTGGATATCAATTCAATCTAAGTAAAGATGTATCAAAACTCCACTTGGTTTTGATCTTCCCGAAAATTAATATTAACGATTGTTTTAACTTGGGAAACCATATCCTGCCGTTAACTGGGTTAAAGAACCATTGTCATTTAAAACACGACTCACGATAAACCCAAAATTACATTCCATTCTATAGCTTTTAACCGTAAATTAGCAAGTGAACAATTCCCTAAGTATTAACCCCTAAGGCCGAAACAAACATCAGATCAATACCCAGAAAACCATTCAACTTAATTAACCTCCAGCTAGTTTCTGATTTTCTTAACTCCATTGGGTCTAAGAACGGTATTATTAAAGATACCATTCACGACAACCCAAAATCACATTCCATTATTTATGGAATCTTCACGGAAAAACAAATCAATATATAATCGATATCAATTTCCACATCCGACCAATAATATAAATGGAATAACGGCAACGCCACTCAAATTCCATATGTATTAACAATCTTCCTCCACAGAAGTTCACTTCGATTATTATCAAATCGAATTCCATTCAATTCCAATTCAATATATTAAACTGGACAATGTTACCTTGGAAAATTCCCGTTAAATCTTAATAAAAAGTTTTATAAATCCCAAATCACTTTTCACTGTAAATCGGGTTAAAGAACGAATGTCGTTAAAAACACAGTTCGTAATAAACCTAATTCACATTAGCCTCTAACTGTAAATTAGAAAGAGAACAATCCCCTATGTATTAACCCCAAAGGCCGAAACAAACATCAGATCAATACCCAGAAAACCATTCAACTTAACTAATCTCCAGTTAGTTTCTAATTTTCTTAACTCCATTCGGCTCAAGAACAATATTATTAAAGACACCATTCACGAAGAACCCAAAATCCAATTTGATATTAAATACAAGGCTCTGAATAGAAAATATATTGGCTTATATTCAATATCAAATTCTGAAATCAACAAATATCATATTGGAAATAACAATATATATATATATATATATCTTTCAAATTTCCATAACAATATCTGTATAACCACGAAACCCAACATCAAAAAATTCCGAAGACAATTTCGATTCAAATCCATTTACAATTTATACATTGGAAATTCAGGTTATTTTTAAAACCATTTCAAAACCAATTTATTTATTTTAAAAATAATTGAATTATAATTCTTGTCCAAAACTAGTTCATTTCGATAAAAATCTATTTTTATTTTTTCAAATACGGAATTTTTCATCCCAATTCTTTCCAAATCATTTCTTATGATTTTACACTAATTATTGATATTTTTAATAATTTTATCAAGGTCAGTACAGACGATTTCCATAAACGGCCATCGAACTGCACTTACAACGACCTTTTCCAAATTTGATTTGGACATAATTCCAAATCCAATCATTAGATTTCTATTTTCTTGTATCTGTTAGAAAGATTTTTTCGATACAAACCCAATGGTTTCGATTTTAAGAGAATCCGACGATCAGATCGCCCGTAATGTCCGTTCGAAGTCAATGGTCGAAATTCACGAATTGCCGCAGCGCGGCGTTCTATTCAGGCCATTATATTATATATATATATAATATTTACTTTGTCGATTTCCTTTCAAAACGTATTTTATAAATCGTTGTAAATTCGTTTTCAAAACGATTTCAACTTCGTATTCAATTTCAAAACAAAATTGAACATTCCATATCATCGGTATATAAATGATAGTATTTTCAAAACATTATATTTTGAAATCAATTCTTTTTCGATATTCACTATAAAAATGAAAAAAATCGATATAAATATCATTCACATCAAAATGGCGTCAATCTAATCAACACGACGTTATATATTTAAATATATTCGTGTCCATTCCAAATCGGACATCAAAATCAGATTTCGATCTATTACTGAATATTATTTTGAAATATTCATTATTTTAAAATATTCTTTATTTTAAAATATTCATTCTTTCTGAACTGGAATCAGACACAGCTAATTCCCATATAATCTAATTATATGGATTTCATACACACATGTATACAACAACCATCATCCAAAGTGCATTCTACACTGCATATGTAACGGCTGGATTTTCGACCCAGAAAATCAACATAAAAACACATTGTTGACTATTCAAGCATTGAAAACACCAGGACATTAATAGAAGAATCTAGAGGGTGAGAAAGAAAAGATAGAACTAATAGAATAGAAGAAGAAGAAGACCACAACTGAACAGAATCAGAGTAACACGAAACTCGCAACGGAACAAAATAAGATGTATTATATAACATAACTTTGAATACAAAACTGTATTGTATATACATACCATTATCAGAGTACAATAGATCATATCACAGCAGAAATAACTCTACATAACTAATGGTGAAGCTTCCTGCTTTTGAGCTCCTCCAAGTGAATCTGCAAAGCCTGAAACACTTGACTGCCCGTACAAATTTGGGCACCCAAGAGTTTAGGGAAAACAAACAAAATAAACTCTGGGTCAGTCATGGGACTGGTGTGAGTAAATTCCAACCATACTGTTTAACTTTGAAAATCCTTTTCCAAACGAGAAGGTAATGGTAAGACCAACCCACACATAAACATGGACGGTTTTTACCTTACTATAACCCGAAATATTCTTGATATCAAAACTAGTGATATTATGATAATGTCTAAACAAATAATTATACAAGTAGCAGAACGCTTGCATCTTACGTTCCACATATATATAGTATAAAACCATAAACCGCAGGGCGCTTATCGGAGAATGGATTTCAACAGACAAGGTATGGGAGCACCTTCTGAATAGTGTACTCTAGAGGAGATACACTCAGGGTTCAACAAGAACGTCTTGCAACCCGGCCACACATGACCGCTCACTCATTTAGCTTGAGTGTCGCGAATATATTGCCACCACGGTTGTAGGCCATCCAACCGTCATCCGAAGATGCAGAATCGTAAAGAAGTATAAATATGAATTTTCTCTAGATCGATGACAATACACCCTGCTTGGGGATGACCCAACTAGCCATGCTGCCTAGCCCAACTTCTGTCACTTCCTGGTTGTGAGGCTAGAGGCTACGTCTATCTTTAGAACATCTGATCACCATTCACTTTGAATGTCACATCGTCAAATCCGTAATCACACATTGATTACACAAATGCACACTGGGTGTAGAATAAAGAGAAGTCACCTTCTCCCCACCAACTTGGTATATTCATAAAATCAACGGCGTGACCGTTGGAAATACTCTGTCAGACACTCGTCCATACAAGTTGTCCTGGGACTGGACAAACAGATAGCATCTTTTCTGGAACTGGACGACCCTTGCGTTTAACTCCATCTTCAATTATCTTTATCATATCTCATTCGCAGCGCTTATGCCTATACGGAGTGGTTTCCGGATAATATATCCAACCGGTCTCTCCGTATTGACACGATGGTCAAAACACTTCGATGGTCGGTTATTTAACTATCGAAGTAAAAACAAACATCCATTCACAAACACTGGACCTTTTATTTAATACTAACTTTCTAGTTTCCCATATTTCTATAAACTCTTCCTTACTTCCCTTCATTTTTACTCTATTAGTTCCTCGTTATAAATCGGTAAGTGAATAAATTTCTAAGTATCAACCCCGAAGGCCGAAACCAACATCAGATTGACGCCTCGAAAGTTACTCAACTCAACCAACGTACAACGGGTTCTAATTTCTTTAAAACTATATCACCTTCCTTATCATGCTCAGTATATCTTTTTAAAACATTATAACTTATCGACTTACTTTAAAACCGTTATATTTTAACTAATGTTGCTATCCTTTCCTTTATAACTAATGCAATACGCTGCTATATTCTCTTTTATAACTACTGAAATACGCTGTTGTATTCTCTTTTATAGCTATTGCAATACGCTGCTATATTCTCTTTTATAACTACTGCAATACGCTGCCATATTCACATTTCATTTGATAAACTCTGTTTCTAAGTCAGGTTCTTATTAAATCAATATCAAGTTTATAACTAAATACTGATTACATATCCTATTATAATTTGTTGGTTTAAAACTAAATATTAACTAGCCTATCATATTATAATTACTAATATTGTTATTTAGGTTCAGGTCGTATATATAAATACTATACAACAAACAGTACATACAAATATTGAGGAATCCGGTCGGATTCTTCCAACCGGTTTCCGCATCCACAGATGTCAGTCAACACAATTTACACTAACTCTATACTAGGCGATATTCTAATCGATGGGATCAGTGTCCAACCGATGATGTGTACATATGTAACGGTACATAATATTCAACCAAATTAATCGTAATCTACCTAATCGACCATCACACGACATTCAAACAACATTAAAATATATTAAAATATTTTAAAATAGATCAGAGTTAGTGATTTTACTCACCTTTGCGCGTTAACCGTTAAATACGATTTGCGTCGGTGCATCGTTATGATTCCAACAAATCTGATCGCCTTCCGTCCGCCAATAACATCAGCTAATCTCTCCTTCTTCATTCATGTCTGTCTTCGCACTTCACCAGGTGTAGGACGTCAAACTCTACTTTCCATCCTTAAAGGACTTTAAACTTCCTTTATCAGTTAACACCACTTCTTTTTATTTCCTCTTAAGTTACTGGGCCTCAACAATTTAAACTGGCCCATCTTCATAAGTTAGAACCCAACCCTTATATTCGACGCCTACTTCCATATACCACTTGTTTTGCCATATTTCATGTCACGTGCCTGCTCTTGTAACCAATACTCATCATTTCGAGTATACCGCCCCCCTTTTCTCCAATATGAAGTAGCTCCACTCCAGTAAGTATATATGTATACCTCACCATGGCAAGCTCCCCTCATTTTCATGCAAAGCTCCCCTCATCGCATCCATTTTCCTCTCCATCGCTTGCCAACACTATTTCCCCATCGTTTTCCCTTTTACTGTACCCGATCTTGACATCCACCTGTGGCGCTGCATTAGTCCCTACACACACACACACACGTTAAAAGTCTCCTTTACATCTACACTCCTCCTCACGCTCCATACCACGCTACAGTGATCATCGTCTCCATCTAAAGTCCGCAACATTTCTTCCATGCAAAAATGCATGCTCACGCCCTCCTTTGAGCTGCTGCAAAACTGCCTCACTTTAAAACAAACATCACTTCTTTACAAAATGCCACACTCCACCTTTTACTCCCTTTTCTACTGAATTTTGCTTTTCTTCCTAGCGCTACATGAATTTCCTACTGCCAACAGACCGCCTCTTTCATAACAATTTAACTGCGCCACTACCAGACATTCAGACGTTGGCCTGTGACCGCTCCTGACATCGCCTTGTCTGCCATAGTTAGTCGGTCTCATCCACTGCGTCAGGATCTCCTTCGACCATGCTTTCCAGCTTTGCTACTTTCAAATGATGGGAATCAACATTCGAACTGTATTTATTTTATTCTTTGAGAAATTTTGGTTTTTCTATTATTATGAGAGCAGTTGGGGTTCAAGGAAAAATATGCAGCGCTATGTAGGTTTTATAGAAGAGGGTAGCTTCAATTCTAAGCAATAGGGACGTGTGAAGGGTAGGATAGGGACAGTAGCACGTATACCAACCTTAGCCATAAAGGAAACCCATTATATAAATTGTTTTGTTTAGATATTTTCTCTTCCTTCTTACATGTGTACAATAGCCTACTGTATAATAGACTGTAAGTTAAGGTTCTTGATGTTGAAAGGGTAAGGGTGGTCACGTTTGCCTTGCTTCATTTAATGTTGATAAAGACTTGAAAGGGATTCACAGCATGGTCTTCATATTTTTTTTAAAGATTTGTCTACCTTAGTTCATACCAATTTCACTTACGTACGGACAGAACTAAGAGTACCATCGTGTTCAACGAGGTGTCACGGTCCCAGAAATATAATAATACTGGTAGATTGACTTATTCTGTGAAATCCCGAAATATCAATACAGGGTGCAAAATACTCCAAATAAAAAGTTGCATATTTAATTAATTAAAAATAACAGTAAAATTCTAAAAATTAAATTATCGTTGCGCCTCAAAAGAACCTTGTCCCGATTTGCACCAGATATCAAGTTATATTCAAATAACTGTTACGGTCGATATATGCTTCTACAGCGACTTTCTGAATATTTGATTTGGACATATCTTGCAATATAAAGTCCGGAATCTCAATATTTTACTTCTGTTATAAAGATACAGTTCAACAGATTCCAACGTTTCTTGTTTCGAAGAAATCCGATTCAAAACGAGTCTGCTATACTCAG
Source organism: Allium sativum (assembly GCA_030737875.1). Lineage (NCBI taxonomy): Eukaryota > Viridiplantae > Streptophyta > Magnoliopsida > Asparagales > Amaryllidaceae > Allium > Allium sativum. The sequence goes on from CM060916.1 coordinate 723,534,068, forward strand.
TTGAAGTTCAGAATGTTAATTTACGAACTGCTGCGATATTACGGGCTCGATTATATTTAATATATATTTTTATACGTTTAACTTCTTTTAGTTAAAATATAAATCCATTTATATTTCAAATTCAATATTTAAACTGATTTAAATACTCAAATTCAAACCGTCAAAAATGCGAGACGTTACAGACCTTCCCCCTTAAAATAATTTCGTCCTTGAAATTGCTAAGATAGGGAAAATGCTACAATCTCTGTTATAACATGGTTAAAAATCTTTTTGGTTTACTTCATAATTCCAGTTTCCACTGAACTGATTATTTCCAATTAAAATATTAATTCCTTCTTATTACCGAATATTTTCAAAATTCTGAAAATTTCCTAACAGCTTAATTTCCAGAGAATCTGGCCAGCATCTCCTCTGCACGGCTCACTCGGTATTACAACAACTTGCCACTCCGGGCCTTCTTCAATCCAAAAGAAAATCAAACAGCCAAACGGCTTGCCCAAACTGACTCATAAAAAATCTCATACTCGTATATAAACGTGTACCTTCTCTGTTGGGCATTCAACTCTATCTCTGCCATCTGCTATCAAACCAGCATACCCAAGCATCCTTGGTTGATCTCCCATCAATCCTTTCTCAAACCAATCTTTCGCTTTTACTAAGCCAAATTTCTATTTCAACTCCGATTCCACTCTCAATTCTTAACCTTGTTAAGTTTTATTACGACATTCTATTTACTGATTTATTTCTCAAATCAGTTATCTCCATCTCTAATTCAAAATTCGATTCTTATTCTCCAAGAATCAATTCATTTTTAATAACTCGAATCTCCAATATTTTTCTTTTATAATTTTCATTCTGGATCTTTCCAAATTCAGTCCAGTTTTGTTATCTTTGTCTAAATTCCAATTTTACCATTTTAACTCCATAAGTTAAATTTTTATTTCAGAATTCAAATTCCTGGGATTTATTTCAAATCAGTATGAAATCATATGTAATTCAAAACATTTGAACTTCTGACAACTTGTTTCTCAAACAATACAAAACAAAATCTTTGGTAGTAATCCGTCACTTACCAGCTCGAAAATGACACTGATGATGTGGCCAGCATCATCAGAATTATTTTCCAGTGATCGAAGTGAGTTCAATACTATATTACTTTTCAAAATTCATTTTGAAACACTTCCATTTTGAAAATCACTTCAAAATATCTTTCACATCTTTTGGAAAACAATTTTTAAATCTCCCAGGATTTTAAAATTCCCTTATATCTAATTCAAATTCAATTTTAATTCTTTTCCAAGTTTCTAGAGTTTTATTTCAATTCTAGTTTTTAATTCAAATTCAACTCATCTGATTTTGCATATCATACTTATACAATATTTTGATTGGTAGTTTATATAACCAACTCAATTATAATCCTGTTCGATCATAATAATGATCACATATCCAATATATTATATTAATATCAAGATATACACTTCTTTTTATATCAAAATATACTTTGGGTAAAATTATTTCATTTACCCTCTTTTCAAAACATACTGTGTCGAATTACTATGTTCAAGAGTTTAGAAACACCTATCGACTCAGTTTGCATTACTGTTTCGACCAGAATTCATAAACCACTCGACTGACCAGTCAACACGATATAAAACAGTTTTATATTAATTTACAAATACGCACTCATACATATACACTCAACTCAATCTAGAGTATTACTAACTCCATCTCTATTGAGTTACGCCACAGAGCCAAGTTAATCACTTAACCTTTAGCTCAGATACCAACTGTAACGGCTGGATTTTCGACCCAGAAAATCAACATAAAAACACACTGTTGACTATTCAAGCATCGAAAACACCAGGACATTAATAGAAGAATCTAGAGGGTGAGAAAGAAAAGATAGAACTAATAGAATAGAAGAAGAAGAAGACCACAACTGAACAGAATCAGAGTAACACGAAACTCGCAGCGGAACAAAATAAGATGTATTATATAACATAACTTTGAATACAAAACTGTATTGTATATACATACCATTATCAGAGTACAATAGATCATATCACAGCGGAAATAACTCTACATAACTAATGGTGAAGCTTCCTGCTTTTGAGCTCCTCCAAGTGAATCTGCAAAGCCTGAAACACTTGACTGCCCGTACAAATTTGGGCACCCAAGAGTTTAGGGAAAACAAACAAAATAAACTCTGGGTCAGTCATGGGACTGGTGTGAGTAAATTCCAACCATACTGTTTAACTTTGAAAATCCTTTTCCAAACGAGAAGGTAATAGTAAGACCAACCCACACATAAACATGGACGGTTTTTACCTTACTATAACCCGAAATATTCTTGATATCAAAACTAGTGATATTATGATAATGTCTAAACAAATAATTATACAAGTAGCAGAACGCTTGCATCTCACGTTCCACATATATATAGTATAAAACCATAAACCGCAGGGCGCTTATCGGAGAATGGACTTCAACAGACAAGGTATGGGAGCGCCTTCTGAATAGTGTACTCTAGAGGAGATACACTCAGGGTTCAACAAGAACGTCTTGCAACCCGGCCACACATGACCGCTCACTCATTTAGCTTGAGTGTCGCGAATATATTGCCACCACGGTTGTAGGCCATCCAACCGTCATCCGAAGATACAGAATCGAAAAGAAGTATAAATATGAATTTTCTCTAGATCGATGACAATACACCCTGCTTGGGGATGACCCAACTAGCCATGCTGCCTAGCCCAACTTCTGTCACTTCCTGGTTGTGAGGCTAGAGGCTACGTCTATCTTTAGAACATCTGATCACCATTCACTTTGAATGTCACATCGTCAAATCCGTAATCACACATTGATTACACAAATGCACACTGGGTGTAGAATAAAGAGAAGTCACCTTCTCCCCACCAACTTGGTATATTCATAAAATCAACGGCGTGACCGTTGGAAATACTCTGTCAGACACTCGTCCATACAAGTTGTCCTGGGACTGGACAAACAGATAGCATCTTTTCTGGAACTGGACGACCCTTGCGTTTAACTCCATCTTCAATTGTCTTTAGCATATCTCATTCGCAGCGCTTATGCCTATACGGAGTGGTTTCCGGATAATATATCCAACCGGTCTCTCCGTATTGACACGATGGTCAAAACACTTCGATGGTCGGTTATTTAACTATCGAAGTAAAAACAAACATCCATTCACAAACACTGGACCTTTTATTTAATACTAACTTTCTAGTTTCCCATATTTCTATAAACTCTTCCTTACTTCCCTTCATTTCTACTCTATTAGTTCCTCGTTATAAATCGGTAAGTGAATAAATTTCTAAGTATCAACCCCGAAGGCCGAAACCAACATCAGATTGACGCCTCGAAGGTTACTCAACTCAACCAACGTACAACGGGTTCTAATTTCTTTAAAACTATATCACCTTCCTTATCATGCTCAGTATATCTTTTTAAAACATTATAACTTATCGACTTACTTTAAAACCGTTATATTTTAACTAATGTTGCTATCCTTTCCTTTATAACTAATGCAATACGCTGCTATATTCTCTTTTATAACTACTGAAATACGCTGTTGTATTCTCTTTTATAGCTATTGCAATACGCTGCTATATTCTCTTTTATAACTACTGCAATACGCTGCCATATTCACATTTCATTTGATAAACTCTGTTTCTAAGTCAGGTTCTTATTAAATCAATATCAAGTTTATAACTAAATACTGATTACATATCCTATTATAATTTGTTGGTTTAAAACTAAATATTAACTAGCCTAACAGATTATAATTACTAATATTGTTATTTAGGTTCAGGTCGTATATATAAATACTATACAACAAACAGTACATACAAATATTGAGGAATCCGGTCGGATTCTTCCAACCGGTTTCCGCATCCACAGATGTCAGTCAACACAATTTACACTAACTCTATACTAGGCGATATTCTAATCGATGGGATCAGTGTCCAACCGATGATGTGTACATATGTAACGGTACATAATATTCAACCAAATTAATCGTAATCTACCTAATCGACCATCACACGACATTCAAACAACATTAAAATATATTAAAATATTTTAAAATAGATCAGAGTTAGTGATTTTACTCACCTTTGCGCGTTAACCGTTAAATACGATTTGCGTCGGTGCATCGTTATGATTCCAACAAATCTGATCGCCTTCCGTCCGCCAATAACATCAGCTAATCTCTCCTTCTTCATTCATGTCTGTCTTCGCACTTCACCAGGTGTAGGACGTCAAACTCCACTTTCCATCCTTAAAGGACTTTAAACTTCCTTTATCAGTTAACACCACTTCTTTTTATTTCCTCTTAAGTTACTGGGCCTCAACAATTTAAACTGGCCCATCTTCATAAGTTAGAACCCAACCCTTATATTCGACGCCTATTTCCATATACCACTTGTTTTGCCATATTTCATGTCACGTGCCTGCTCTTGTAACCAATACTCATCATTTCGAGTATACCGCCCCCCTTTTCTCCAATATGAAGTAGCTCCACTCCAGTAAGTATATATGTATACCTCACCATGGCAAGCTCCCCTCATTTTCATGCAAAGCTCCCCTCATCGCATCCATTTTCCTCTCCATCGCTTGCCAACACTATTTCCCCATCGTTTTCCCTTTTACTGTACCCGATCTTGACATCCACCTGTGGCGCTGCATTAGTCCCTACACACACACACACGTTAAAAGTCTCCTTTACATCTACACTCCTCCTCACGCTCCATACCACGCTACAGTGATCATCGTCTCCATCTAAAATCCGCAACATTTCTTCCATGCAAAAATGCATGCTCACGCCCTCCTTTGAGCTGCTGCAAAACTGCCTCACTTTAAAACAAACATCACTTCTTTACAAAATGCTACACTCCACCTTTTACTCCCTTTTCTACTGAATTTTGCTTTTCTTCCTAGCGCTACATGAATTTCCTACTGCCAACAGACCGCCTCTTTCATAACAATTTAACTGCGCCACTACCAGACATTCAGACGTTGGCCTGTGACCGCTCCTGACATCGCTTTGTCTGCCATAGTTAGTCGGTCTCATCCACTGCGTCAGGATCTCCTTCGACCATGCTTTCCAGCTTTGCTACTTTCAAATGATGGGAATCAACATTCGAACTGTATTTATTTTATTCTTTGAGAAATTTTGGTTTTTCTATTATTATGAGAGCAGTTGGGGTTCAAGGAAAAATATGCAGCGCTATGTAGGTTTTATAGAAGAGGGTAGCTTCAATTCTAAGCAATAGGGACGTGTGAAGAGTAGGATAGGGACAGTAGCACGTATACCAACCTTAGCCATAAAGGAAACCCATTATATAAATTGTTTTGTTTAGATATTTTCTCTTCCTTCTTACATGTGTACAATAGCCTACTATATAATAGACTGTAAGTTAAGGTTCTTGATGTTGAAAGGGTAAGGGTGGTCACGTTTGCCTTGCTTCATTTAATGCTGATAAAGACTTGAAAGGGATTCACAGCATGGTCTTCATATTTTTTTTTTAAGATTTTTCTACCATAGTTCATACCAATTTCACTTACGTACGGACAGAACTAAGAGTACCATCGTGTTCAACGAGGTGTCACGGTCCCAGAAATATAATAATACCGGTAGATTGACTTATTCTGTGAAATCCCGAAATATCGATACAGGGTGCAAAATACTCCAAATAAAAAGTTGCATATTTAATTAATTAAAAATAACAGTAAAATTCTAAAAATTAAATTATCGTTGCGCCTCAAAAGAACCTTGTCCCGATTTGCACCAGATATCAAGTTATATTCAAATAACTGTTACGGTCGATATATGCTTCTACAGCGACTTTCTGAATATTTGATTTGGACATATCTTGCAATATAAAGTCCGGAATCTCAATATTTTACTTCTGTTATAAAGATACAGTTCAACAGATTCCAACGTTTCTTGTTTCGAAGAAATCCGATTCAAAACGAGTCTGCTATACTCAGTTGAAGTTCAGAATGTTAATTTACGAACTGCTGCGATATTACGGGCTCGATTATATTTAATATATATTTTTATACGTTTAACTTCTTTTAGTTAAAATACAAATCCATTTATATTTCAAATTCAATATTTAAACTGATTTAAATACTCAAATTCAAACCGTCAAAAATGCGAGACGTTACAGCATAAGCATCAAATATAAATATTTAACGCTTACAACAGCCTGTCAATCAATCAATCGACATACAACTAACTATTGGGAATATATGTCATATATTATCCCAATATCCATGTGGGGTTTCGAACAATCAAACACAGGTTTTATTTGTGCAGTTGGGCAATGTGTAAAATTTATCGTCCCAATCAATATCAGTCAAATGTGGGTACATAAACAAATCGTCTTATTTGTTTATAAATATTTATTTTATTCAAATACACGTTAAAAATTATATTTTAAACTATAAAATATTTATTTCCATTCCACATCACATAATCAATTTTCACAACACATCAATCAAACAAACAAGTCATCCATGGTCTGTGGGCGACGGGTGTCGAGTGGTGCTAAGCACCGTCTACATCCCAGTATATAGTTTAATTAGAAAATAAAATAAAAGTAAGGAGTTCTCACCTTTGGGTTCCACTCCGCCGTGCTTTAACGGACGATGGTTTGGATTCTATTCGAAATTCCAACGCAATCTTCTTCACGCTGTTCATAGATAAAAATCACATTTTTATCGCTTCATTCCAATAAATAAAAACCATAATTTTATTTCTACTTCATATATTTTTACAACACTTATTTCAATATAAAAATTATATTTTTATATATCTACTTCTTAAATAGAGATTGAATTTTTATTTCGCTTCATATATTATAAAAATCGAATTTTTATCTTAATGATATCCATATAAAGATCGTATCTTTATCATAATGAAAACATTCTAAAAATCACATTTTTATAATTCTTCCTACAAAATAAAAATTATATTTTTATCGCCATATAAAATTCGAATCTTTATATTATTACATTAATACGATAAAATTTATTTTTCATATCGTTATTCATATTTTAAAAATCATATTTTTATTATCTATATAATACAAAATTCGTATTTTTGATACAGCTACTATATAGATAAAAATTGAATTTTTACATAGCTAAAAATTATATTTTTACTTCGCTATGATATTATAAAATTCATATTTTTATCGCTTTTCACTTATATAAAAGTTTTAATTTTTATATATTTAAAAATCTTAACTTTGTTGAATTAAAAATCAAATCTATCTAATGTTAAAAATTCAAACTTTTCTTATGTAAACATTCAAACTTTACTATTATAAAAATATAATCTTTACCATCTTAAAAATATAATCTTTACCTTCTTAACCATTATAAAAATCCTAATTTTCTACAATCCAAAAAAAATCAGATATTTTTTTATACGCTATTATATAATGAAACTGAAAATAAATAAATAAATGTAAATAAAACAAGAAAAAGAAACAAAGAAAACTCACATTTTTTTTATTGGAGGAGGGTTTGGTCTTCGATGGAGCTCGCGGTTGTCAGAGGGGAGCGGCGGGGGCTGCTAGGCGGCGGTGGGTCTCAGTTCCACGGTGGGGTATCGCTCGATTTGGGGGTGGGGGCTGCGCCGTTTAATTGGGGAAGAGATGGGGTCGGAGGCGAGAGAGGTGGGTGCGCGGTGGTCGGCTCGTTGGCCGGAGGCGCGACGGCCTAGGGCGGAGGAGGGCAGCGCTTGAACACGTTGGCCCTCGCGTTTTTTTCTTTTTTCTCTGGAACCCGATTTCGATCTGAACGAAGGAATTGGGAGGGGCTTGACTTTGAACAGGAGAAAGGAGGAGGGAAATATAAAATTAATTATTTATTTAATTCTTTCTCCAAAAAGTTACTTTAAAATTCGAACTCTAAACTGAACCCACTGACTAACGCCCCAAGCTAATTACCCAAATTCCGAACACAATGGAATATGTATCACAAGACAGTTCGGCTGTTTCAATTAGTTTCCGTTGAAATCAAAATATAAATCTATATATTGAATTTGAACGCACATTTCAATTTACTGGGACCACATACGAACCCCAAAAATTCCAGAAAAATAAATCCGGCTATGTTTTGACGATACTGTTCTAACAAATGTTATTTCGTCTAATTTGGAGACCATTTGAAAAATGGTCATTTTCTGGTCGATCCAAATTGACTTAAACTATCAAAACACGTTATCCAGCGCCAAACTCACATATTGACCCCAAAAATTATGAATATTGGAATTTGGCAATAATTTGACATCCTGGATCCAACAAAAGAGGTTTCGTCGATAACGGAGGTCGTTTGCAAAATGGCTATTTTTAAGGGCCAGAATTCCATAGCGACTATTCTGAATTTTCAATTGGACATATCTTTTTATTCCCGCTATAAAATTTCAATTTTTTGGATTCGTCGGAAAGATATTTTCAAATAGATTCAAATATTTTTGGTTTCGCTAAAATCTGGTTTATTTTGAATCCCGTACATTCATTTGAAATTTGAAATCGAATTTTAAAACTAACGCGCCATTTCCAATTCCTTTTATAATTTAAAATAAATATTTATATTCTAACGTCGATTCAAATAAATATATACGTTCTAATTCTGTTCAAAATAAATTTCTCGTCATTATTATTTAAAATAATTCATTTTAAATATCCAAAATTCACTAAAAGGGCCAAAATAATTTTTTTAGATTGGTTCAGATTTTTCGGGTTGTTACAATCTCCCCAACTTAAAATCTTTTCTTCCTCGAAATGGAACGGAGCTGAAAGTTGTTTTACTAACCAACTCAACTTTCATTATGGCTTAAGTTCTTCTACTTTTCAGTTTCTAAGAACTTTTCAAATTCTTCAAAAATTTGGCTAACACCCTAAATTTTCAAAAAAATTCGCTATAACCTCCCCTGCACAGGAGCACCGGGAAAATCTTGAAATTGCCATACAGGCCTCTCCAATCCAAAAAGAAAAAGAAATAGCCAAGCGGCTAGCCAATCGGCTCATAAAATCATCCAAAACCCAAGAAATACAATAAACATGTACCTATTTGTCGGGCAAACAATTTTATTTCTCTGCTCTAGCCTCCTTGTTATGACCTGTTCAATGTATACATATGTATATGCATGCAATTTCCAAAAAAATTCAATACAGTTCATTATTTGGGTCAAACTAGCTAAATTTACCTTACATTCACATAATGGTTTAAATGAATAATCACACAACACATCCATCAATCAATTAGTGAATTGACGTTTCAAATTCAAAATTTTGATATATAGTCAAAAATCACATTTTTATGCCAAATCACAACAACAGACGCTATATAGTTTTGGTTCTCACACCAGTCAATTGGAAATATATAAATATCTCACTTTCGAAACTCGAACATAAACACTGATGATGAGATATCAATCATCAGTATCTTCTTCGGGCGACTAGAGTGTGATTCTATATCTATCCAGTATATTAAAACTTCGAATAAACTTTTCAAGGCGTATATGCAAAATCTTTATATATTGGATTGTCCAAATTCAATATAAATAAATATTCAAATACGTCGAATAAGATTTAAATTTTAAAAACAAACTTTGTTTTCATTTTAAAAATATACTCTACACACTTGTTCTAGGATATTACTGATCCCATCTCTAACGAGTCATTCTTATTGGATATTACTAATCTAATCTCTGATGAATTCTTTCGTATGGATCTAATGTGCCTTGTTCTCAAGCACTATAAACCAAAGCTCTGATACCAACTGTAATAACCCAGAACTCCCCCGGTCTCCGTGGAGAAGAGGAAGAACGGATTACCATAAGGACAAGATGAATCAGAAAACAAATAGAAGAACATTTCATTGCTTATTACAACAATTCCATCAGAATACAAGAATATACAGAGTATTAATAAATATTACACATTTACTAAATATCAGAGATTTACAAGTTACAATGCAGCGGAAAATAATACAAAACACAACTGAAAAGAATATACGGATACAGAGCTTTCCAAATATAATTCCAGCTGTAAGCCAGGATCCTGTGAATATAAATCTGCAAAACCAAAACTACTAGCTGCCCGTGTGGAAAATAGGGGCACCCAGAGTTTAGGTTAAAACAATAAACTCCAGGTCAGTCATGTGACTGGTGTGAGAACTAAAACAGTTATTAATCTTTATTTTAAAGTTAGGTAAATCCAGGGGCCACGCCGTATAACACGGAACAGGTTTCCTCCCCAGAATACCAGTGCATAAAACAACAGCGCAATGCTAAATAAAGAACAATGAAGCTATTATAAGACTCAGGTCCCATCACACAAAGCAACGCAAGCCGGAGGATAGAGTTTTTCCTTATAATAGCTAAAAATGCTTGGTACGTGAAATTTCATCTTTTATTATTACTATAAATGTATAGTGTCAAAACAATTTCAATCATAAGTATCAATCATAGACAGCATAAATGCCCTATACCACTATGCCGCCATATACAGGTTTACAATTAAAACCGCAAAATGTCGTCCATGTCTCAGGCAAGCCTTGGATCGTTAAGGCCGGTCCACTCGACGTGTATTAAAATGCCTGAACACTGCGTTTCCCTGCCCTATTGGGCGTAAACTGGTCATATCCGACCAAACCATCGGCCCTGGAGTGACCGGTATAACCGAGGCGCCTCGCTATCCATCATCCACATAAGTAAAATGTCAGGGCATGCAAAACGCTGACACCACTCCTAGCTAGAAAGAAACGCATACCCTCCCTGATGTCCTCTCCCGTTTCTTGTTCACACCGGGGTGTGAGGCTCGTGAATTAACGCTACACAAAGCTACGCCACAAAGGCCGTGCTTTGATCATCAACCACAAGACTCTGATTTTCAATAAAAGTTTTGAACATTTGCATCTCAGCATGCCACACAGGCAATTCACGCTATGCAACCGATGTCTATCAATCACACAGAATGAAATCCGATGTCAAACACACGTCCATTTACAAGTTCATTCTAGGTTTGAATGAAACCGGAGGCACCTTATTCCTCCCCCATTTGTCCAATACAGGGGAGAGGCCCTCGCATATCCGTCGATCTCCAAATACGTCTAGGCGATCACCACTTATTACCTCGCCTTGGGTGTACAGCCCAATCAAGACATCAGTAATCATCCAAACGATGTGAAGACCACCATTTTTCAACCACCATCTTCATCCTCGACACATCATCGAATCAGTTATTCAAAATGGGTTAAACCCGATCTTCCTGAATAACTCACGTATATAATAAACAAGTGCTATAAAAACACAACATACGACGTCTCATTCCAATCCAGAATATTTCTTTATCCAAATATTCATATACTTTGGGAAAGGTTCCCATTAATTTAATCAAAGACAAATTCTTTAAATTTATTCTTTAATCTTCCTTTGGATATCAATTCAATCTAATTAAAGATGTATTAAAACTCCACTTGGTTTTAATCCTCCCAAAAATCAATATTACCGACTGTTTTAACTTGGGAAACCATATCCTGTCTTTAACTGGGTTAAAGAACCAATGTCATTTAAAACACGGTTCATGATAAACCCAAAATCACATTCCATTCTATCAGCTTTTAACCGTAAATTAGCAAGTGAGCAATTCTCTAAGTATTAACCCCGAAGGCCGAAACCATCATTAGATCAATACCCAGAAAACCATTCAACTTAACTAAGCTCCAGCTAGTTTCGGATTTTCTTAACTCCATTGGGTCTAAGAATGGTATTATTAAAGATACCATTCACGAAAACCCAAAATCACATTCCATTAATTATGGAATCTTCACGCAAAAACAAATCAATATATAATCGATATCAATTTTCATATCCGACCAATAATATAAATGGAATAACGACAATGCCTCTTAAATTCCATATGTATTAACAGTCTTCCTCCATAGAAGTTCACTTCGATTATTATCAAATCGAATTCCATTCAATTCTAATTTAATATATTAAATTGGAAAACGTTACCTTGGAAAATTCCCGTTAAATCTTAATAAAAAGATTTATAAATCACTTTTCACTGTAAATCGGGTTAAAGAACGAATGTCGTTAAAACACAGTTCACAATAAACCTAATTCACATTAGCCTCTAAATGTAAATTAGTGAGAGAACAATCCCCTAAGTATTAACCCCAAAGGCCGAAACCAACATTAGATTAATACCCAGGAAATCATTCAACTTAACTAATCTCCAGTTAGTTTCTAATTTTCTTAATTCCATTCGGTTCAAGAACAGTATTATTAAAGACACCATTCACGACGAACCCAAAATCCAATTTTATATTAAATACAAGGCTCTGAATAGAAAATATATCGGCTTATATTCAATATCAAATTCTAAAATCAAGAAACGTTGTATTGGAAATAACGATATATATATATATCTTTCAAATTTCCATATTAATATCTGTATAACCACGAAACCCAACATCGAAATATTCCGAAGACAATTTCGATTCAAATCCATTTACAATTTATATATTGGAAATTCAGGTTACTTTTAAAACCATTTCAAAACCAATTTATTTATTTTAAAAATAATTGAATTATAATTCTAGTCCAAACCTAGTTCATTTCTATAAAAACCTATTTTTATCTTTTCAAATATGGAATTTTTCATCCTAATTCTTTCCAAATCATTTCTTATGATTTTACACTAATTATTGATATTTTTAATAATTTTATCAAGGCCAGTACAAACGATTTACATAAACTGCCATCGAACTGCACTAACAACAACCTTTTCCAAATTTTATTTGGACATAATTCCAAATCCAACAGTTAGATTTCTATTTTCTTGTATCCTTAGAAAGCTCTTTTCGATACGAACCCAACGGTTCCAGTTTCAGAAGAATCCGACGATCGGATCTCCTGTAATGTCCATTCGAAGTCAATGGGCGAAATTCGCGAACTGCCACAGCGCGGCGCATTCTATTCAGGCCATTATATTATATATATATAATATATATAATATTTACTTCATCGATTTCCTTTCAAAACGAATTTTATAAATCATTTTAAATTCGTTTTCAAAATGATTTCAACTTCGTATTCAAATTAAAATCAAAATTTAACAATCCATATCATCGATAAATAAATGATAGTATTTTCAAAACATTATATTTTGAAATCAATTATTTTTCGATATTCATTATAGAAATGAATAAAATCGATATAAATATCGTTCACGTGAAAATGGCATCAATCTAATCAACACGGCGTTATATATTTAAACATATTCGTGTCCATCCCAAATCAGACATCAAAATCTGATTTTGATCTATTACTGGATATTATTTTGAAATATTCATTATTTTAAAATACTCATTATTTTAAAATATTCATTCTTTCTGAACTGGAATCAGACACAGCCAATTCCCATATAATTTGATTATATGGATTTCATACACACATGTATACAACAACCATCAAACACAGTCAACCAACATCCAAAGTGCATTCTACACTGCATAAGCATCAAATATAAATATTTGATGCTTACAACATCATGTCAATCCATCGATCGACATACAACTAACTATTAGGATTAGTGTATGTCATATATCATCCCAATACCCGTGTGAGGTTTCGAACAATCAAACACAGGTTTTATTTGTGCAGTTGGGCGATGTGTAAAATTTATCGTCCCAATCAATATCAGTCAAATATGTGTACATAAACAAATCGTCCAATTTTCACAACACATCAATTTTCACAACACATCAATCAAACAAACAAGTCATCCATGGTCTGTGGACGATGGGTGTTGGATGCTGCTAAGCACCGTCTGTGTAACAACCCGTATTTTCAATAACCTGTTATAACATAAATGGAGGCAGAATTAAACTGTAAAATCTGAATCAAGGGAAACGCGCTATGCCATTGCGTTCGTCTCGGAAAAATACGCGAAATAGAGTCCGAGTTTTCGAAAATCGGAGTCCGTATGACCAAGATATGGCCTCGCGAAGTTTCACAAAAAATTCCCAAATTAAAGTATACTTATTTAAGTGAAATGGGTTGCGCAGAGAAATATATATATATATATATATATATATATATATTGATATATATATATATATAATTGAAAATTAAATAAATAAATATGCAAAAATGTTCAAAACAGCGAATTGGGAGAGGGGAATAACCGAACCGGCCGATTTTTGAGGTCGACCCAAGCCCGCTGGGTCGACTAGGGGTTAATCCAGGGTGTTTGGCTGTCAACCCGTGGGCCGATTCGCTCAAATGCAGATTTTGCATTTGGATGGTTCTCATGGTTCATCTTTAATCTAAAGGCCCTAGATGGTTCCTACACTTGACTTCTTCCCCAAGACATGCTTTGATGGCTTGGATTGAATCTAGGTTTAATCCTATGGCCTAAAACACTTGCCTAATCTATAAATAAGACCCTAACCTATCCTAAATCCTCATTATTCATTCATGCAACTAAACTATGGCAAAATTGCTACTCTCATGGCCTCCACTTAACTATCCTAGCCTCCACTTCATTTCTATGAGAGGTTTCATGATCATGAGAGTGTTAGAGAGTCCCTATGTTAGTATGAAAGCTTCTCAAGTTGATTTCAAGGCAAAAGCTTTGATCTTTGTTCATAAAGATGGGGTTTTTATTGATTTGGAGTGTTCATCTTTGGGTTTTAGGGTGATGGCATGCATAGGCTTCATCACAAGCTTTAATTTAATCGATTTAGGCCTTCATAGCAATGTAAGCCCTCTCCCTACTCTTAGATATTCACTATGAAGTTAAATGTTCATGTTGCAAGTTTGGGTTTGATCATTGAGAATGATACATGCTATCATGTTATGCAAGCTTATGAAGTCATTATCTTGATCTTATGAGCTAAAAGCTACAACCTTTATGTTGATATGTTGCATTATGCAACATGAGAACCTTCATACCCTTTATGTCAACTTGCATATGAAGTCATAACCCTTATATGATGATATATGCGAGTTACTAGTCATCATTCCATGTCTTTTGTCAACATGATTCGCTTATGTGCCAAGTTTGGGTTTATGCATGTTTTTGAGGCTTAAGAATGTAACATGCAAGCTAATGAACACATTTGTGCCTCATTTGCCACCATGATTAACTTGTGGCTTAATATCCATTTTTGTCATGCCTTTGCCAAGTCTCTTCTTTTAATCCATTACGTTGTTGCGAACGTATATGCGAGTTTAAAAAGCGTTGGGGTCACATTATGGGAAAACATAATGATACGAACATGATTTGGGTAAATGGGTATAAACATGACAATGTGTAATGTTAAATATGACATGTGTTTATACTTGAAAACATGACTTGAAATATAACATGGAAGTTGACATGTAAGTATGCATAAAAACACAAGCTTGGGAATTTACCTATTAAGTTAGGTCTACCCAAATGCTTGAAAAACTTGTAACATGTTTTGGAAACATGATGAACATGACACTTAGATAATATAAGTGTGGCCAACTCGAGGTTGGGTTGAGTTTGCAACATAAAACTACCCGGAACCGACTGGCCTAACTAGTAGTTGCAAACAATAGGACCCAATGTGAGAAGTTGGTCATGTTGTGCTTGAACCCGAGGTTAGACCAAGTTGTGGTGTAAAGCTACCCGGAACCGACCGGCTTAACTAGTAACCACAACAAAGTCTAATGTGAGAGGTTGGGGTGCATTAAGTAATTAATGCCACATGATAAGGTTAAGTTAATTTGATTAATGACTCTTAACCAAATATGACATGGGTAAATGGGTTAAGTAAATTGGTTAGGCTAATGATACTTAACAAAACATGACAAGGTTGGGTAGGTTAAGTGATTTGATTTGCCTAATGACGCTTGACCATTTTTATACGACTAGTGGACGGGGATTAAGTTAACCAACCCTTAATCAATCCAACATGATAATTTGGCAAGGTTAAGTAAGTTTTCTTAATGACACTTAACCATACAAGATGATTAGGGGATGGGGTTAAGTAATTTGCACCTAAATAATCCGACACGGTAATTAGATGGGGTTAAGTAATCCACACTTAACTAATCTAAACACGGTAATTCGATGGGGTTAAGTTAAACACTTAACCAAATTAAACTCAGTAATTCAATGAGGTTAAGTAACCAATACTTAACCAACTTAACGTGATAATTTAATGGGGTTAAGCAACTTATACTTAACCAATTATACATGATGATTTGATGGGGTTAAGTAACTTACACTTAACCAATCTAATACGCGGACCTGATAAGGTTAAGTCACAAGACCTTTTTAGAATATACTTAACCATTGTAGTACGATTAGAGGATGGGGTTAAGCCAACCTATACTTAACCAATTCGACTCGATAATTTGATGGGATTAAGATAATCTATGCTTAATCGATCTAGCAAGATAATCCTATAGGATTAAGGTAAGCTAGTACTTGACCAATTTGACTTGATAGGGTTAAGTCATGAGCCTCTGGGTACACTTAACCAACTTGTGGGACTAAGTCTTGAACTTAAATACTTAGCCAATCTTTGACGTGATTCGTGGGCGGGTTAAGTCATGGACTTGAATGATAACACTTAACCCAATAGACAAACCCTAGCTAGAAGAACTAGGTAGAAAACCGTGGTTAATCAAGGATAACGGGAAAGGAAGCTAAGTGGTAAACCTTAGTTAAGGGTAACTAAGTAATAATTCTTAGCTAAGGACATAGGACTAATTCTCAAAACGATGAGTAACCTGATACGGTAGGTCATCGCTTAGTATACGAGGGGGAGCAAGTTATCTGACTTGGATAAAAGCTCCAGCGCACTGGGTGCCGAAGTGGAAGCTTCGGGGGACGTGAGGATATTCTTGGGATCCCTCTGTGGGCTGCCAGGTAATTATACTAGGCCCATGAGAGGTTAAGGTCTGCGTTAGAAGGACCAAGAGTATGCCTTGGTTGCTATGCGAGCAACCTAAAGACTGGGATGGATTAGCGTGGAGTCGACGATTCTTGTTTTTGCCCTGGATAGCGCATCGCCGACTACCTACCATCTTTAGTCAATCGTGTACGTGCGGAAAGGCAGGGAACCCCCAACAGACTATGTGCTTGCTATCGAGTCATGGGTGAGGTTGGCCCGTAGGAAAGTGGGCTATAGTGGGGCCGTGGAGTGGTTCTTATACATGATTTTTTTTGGATTGCCTTTCAGTAGTTGAGGGAGGGGTCACGTGGGACCATAGCCACGGGTACAAAAACAGACCTTGATATCTGCATCGGTAGACGATTTAAAGCTCCCGACCGAGTTCCGTATTTCTTGATTTTCCCTGGCACGGAACTCGGATGACACATTGGGGAACATGTGCATCTAGACATGGAAAACGATTCACGATACATACGTGGGATCAAGGGCGCGGTTGACGGGTGGCGTAATCCCTAGTGGTCCTAGGTGGCCAAAACCCAAACCGAGACACGGAAACGTTCATTAGGTAGCATAATCCCTAGCGATCCTAGGTGGCATAAATCCTAAGTGGACGCGCGATAGTTCATGGTAAGGAAACACAACTAGATCAAGGGTTTCAGTCCAAAACAACTTCAAGGATAAACCGTTTACATGGGAAAGCCCGTACAGCCTACGGCAAAGAACTGAACTTATACATGGAAAGAAACATATGAGTTGAGTAACCTATATATGTGGCATATTAGGTTGACATGGACCATTACACGACTTTTGAGTAAGGGTCATTCACGGGTAACACGTGATACAATTGGGATACTAGTACGGTAGGTGCAGAGCGGGCATACAGGATAGATACCATGGGACGTTATGCGTGATAGATATCTTGGGATATTATACTTGATAGAAACCTGATGATGTGATGCCTTGTTTCATTTTGACATCGTAATTTATCATGACACTTTAGTTTATCTGAGTTCAGTAGTTCATCCTGTTATTTTGATTTAGCTTGTCTATCTTGTTATCATGCTCATGTTCATCTCAGTTCCTCATGACAGTTAACTTTACTAGTTTTTATACTAATAGTAGATAGGGCTTACTCAGTCTTTTTGACTGACCCGTTTTGTTTTCGCCTCTTTTCTTCCGTTCCCCCCCCCCCTAGGTTACAGGGAGGAAATACTGTTGTTTAGTTCGGACTTCTCCTGCTTGAAGGTCATCATGGATGGCTTGGACTTTTCTTGGCTATGGCTACTTTACTGTTTTTACTTGGGGAATAATTTATGAAAATGTCTTTATGCTTCTTTACTATTGCAAGGCAGGTTTTGATGTACTCTGATGTAAAAGGCTTTAGACCTTATTTATTCATGTTATGAAAGTTTGATTTTACTTCCGCTATTTTATATGTTCTGTCTTGTGATATTTCTGTGCATGTTTACCAACAATGCCCCTCTAAAGCTAGTGCATTCCTTTGCGAGTGACCCTAGCGGAGGCGGGGTGTTACAGTCTGCATGCTAGTATATATTTTAATTAGAAAATAAAATAAAAGTGAGGAGTTCTCACCTTTGGGTTCCACTCCACCGTGCTCTAACGGACGATGGTTTGGATTCTATTCGAAATTCCAACGCAATCTTCTTCACGCTGTTCATAGATAAAAATCACATTTTTATCGCTTCATTCCAATAAATAAAAACCATATTTTTATTTCTACTTCATATATTTTTACAACTCTTCTTTCTATATAAAAATTATATTTTTATATATCTACTTCTTATATAAAGATCGAATTTTTATTTCGCTTCATATATTATAAAAATCGAATTTTTATCTTAATGATATCCATATAAAGATCGCATCTTTATCATAATGAAAACATTATAAAAATCATATTTTTATTTATAAAAATCATATTTTTGATATAGCTACTATATAGATAAAAATCAAATTTTTACGTAGTTAAAAATTATATTTTTACTTCGCTATGATATTATAAAAATCATATTTTTATCTCTCTTCACTTATATAAAAGTTTTAATTTTTATATTTTTAAAAATCTTAACTTTGTTTAATTAAAAATCAAATTTTTCTAATGTAAAAAATTCAAACTTTTTTTATGTAAACATTCAAACTTTACTATTATAAAAATATAATCTTTACCATCTTAAAAATATAATCTTTACCATCTTAACCATTATAAAAATCCTAATTTTCTACAATCCAAAAAAAATCAAAGATTTCTTTTTTACGCTATTATATAATGAAACTGAAAATAAATAAATAAATGTAAATAAAACAAGAAAAAGAAAAAAAAATCGCATTTTTTTATTGGAGGAGGGTTTGGTCTTTGATGGGGCCCGCGGTTGTCAGAGGGGAGCGGTGGTGGCTGCTAGGCGGCGGTGGGGCATCCCTCGATTTAGGGGGAGGGAGGCTGCGTCGTTTAATTGGGGAAGAGAGGGGGTTGGAGGCGAGAGAGGGGGAGTGCGCGGTGGTCGGCTCGCTGGCCGGAAGCGCGACGGCCTAGGGTGGAGGAGGGCGGCGCTTGAACGCGATGGCCCTCGCGTTTTTTTCTTTTTTCTTTGGAACCCAATTTCTATCTGAACGAAGGAATAAAGAGGGGGGTTTGACTTTGAATAGGAGAAAGGGAGGAGGGAAATATAAAATTAATTATTTATTTAATTCTTTCTCCAAAAAGTTACTTTAAAATTCGAACTCTAAATTGAATCCACCGACTGTTGCCCTTGGCTAATTACCCCCATTCCGAACACAATGGAATATGTATCGCAAGCCAGTTCAGCTGTTTCGATCAGTTTCCGTCGAAATCAAAATATAAATCTATATATTGAATTTGAACGCACATTTCAGTTTACTGGGGCCACATACGGACGCCAAAAATTCCAGAAAAATAAATGTGGCTATATTTTGACGATACGGTCCTAACAAAACTAATTTCGTCCAATTTGGATACCATTTGAAAAATGGTTATTTTCTGGTCGATCCAAATTGACTGAAACTGTCAAAACACGTTTTCCTGTGGTACGCTCACATATTGACCCCAAAAATTATGAATTTTGGAATCTAGCAATAACTTGACATCCCGGATTCAACAAAAATGGTTTCATCGAAAACGGAGGTCGTTTGCAAAATGGCTATTTTTAAGGGCCGGAATTTCATAGCGACTATTCTGAATTTTCAAATGGACATATCTTTTTATTCCCGCTATGAAATTTCAATTTTTCGGATTCGTCGGAAAGATATTTTTAAATAGATTCAAATAGTTTTGGTTTCGCTAAAATCCGTTTTATTTTGAATCCTATACATTCATTTGAAATTGAATTTTCAAACTACCGCGTCATTTCTATTTCCTTTTATAATTTAAAATAAATATTTATATTCTAACGTCGATTCAAATAAATATATACATTCTAATTCTATTCAAAATAATTTTCTCATCATTATTATTTAAAATAATTCATTTTAAATATTCAAAATCCACTAAAAGGGCCAAAATAAAAATTTTAAATTGGCTTAGATTTTCCGGGTTGTTACAGGGTGGAATTATTTTTGGGTCTGTGAAGTAAGGACTTGGGCTAAAGTGAATGGGTAAGCCAATATATTTATAATATAAGCTTAAATTTAATTTAAAACCGTATAAATTTATTAACACGATATCTTGTCCACTCATTATCAGAATTTCACAAATTTGGATCCGCTGGGAACGTATGGACGAGGGATACACCATGGAATTGATTCGGAGTGAATTGGAGCTCGTTACAATTTATAGCGAAATAAATTGCCTGATCTGAATCAATGACGGTTATCGTTATTTAACGATAAACCACCAATGTGAGTAAAACTCACTAATTCTGTACAGTTTATATTTTTATAAATATAATCTAGTATTGATAAATGATGATTGATTAATATGTGCTGATTTTTTCGTTGAATTGTTGATTTATTAGTTGAAATTAAAGATAACGATATATATATATATATCTTTAATCAAATATTGATTCTGTTTATTAGAATATTTCATATTGAAATGAAATCGATGTTATTTATATTGTTTAACATCTGTGGATGCAGGGAAACAGGTTGGAGGGATCCAACTGGATTCCTCAATATTTATAATATTGTTTGTTTTCACATATTATGATATATGATGTCATATAAATGCTGTATTTGATAATGATGACACTGGTCTTTTTAATTGATATTTTAAATACCATAAGAAATACTGGAATGTAAAAAGGGAATTTTCAAAGTGTATTTTGAAAATGAAATATTTATAGGAAATAAATATGATATTATAAATGAAATATTTATAAAAAATAGGATATTATAAAAGGAAATATTTGGAAAATAAATATAATTATAAAAGGAATATTTATTTGAAAAATAAATATAATTAGAAAAGGAATAAATATTTGGAAAGTAAATAGAATTATAAAAGGAAATATTGGGAAAATAAGTAGAATTTTACATTAGGAAGATTTAGACCCTTGCTTCGCACACGGGTGTAACATGATATTGATTTAAAGTAAATATTTAATAGAAATTTGTTTTAACAGATAAATTAAGGAGGATAATTTATAAACGATGTTTATAAATTAAGGAAGTGTTTATCATTTGATAAATTGAATATATAAATTTGAATTTATATAGAGAAGTAAAATCGGTTTTAGCACTGATAATTGAAATGGAATGTGAACGTAGTAGTTATAAAGGAAATTTGCAATGAGATTATAAATGTTGGAAATGAAATAAGATTTGTAGGAATAATTCTACAAATAAAAATATAAATAGAATTTGAGTTTGAGATATTGTTTTTAAATACGAAATCAAACTGTTTTGAATATATAAAGAAATATTATTCACATTCTATGTGAAAAATTAGATTAAAGAAAATATTTTGCAAATAAGATATAATAAAAGAATTTGGGGTATGAATTAGGAATTTAAATGGAATTACTGAAATTAGAAACTGACGGGAAATTAGTTGAGTTCACTACAAGAAAACACTGATTTAGCATCATATATTTAGAAGCGGAAATTTCCATTGCTAATTTACGACGGATTTACATGTGATCAACAAGAGATAGTTTTTTGTTTTTTCGACTTTTTTTCTTTTATTTATAACCGTCGTCTTCTGTTATCCCTCCCTAAGCCATTGCAAATTGCATCAAATTACGAACAAAAAATTTCCGTTGCTATTTTCCGCTACAAATCCAAGCAAAATACAAACGAATATTTATTGAAGCTATTTTGCAGCAGAATTCCAACAGATTTGTAAGAGATGTTTATATTATTTGTCTAAGATATACTTTAGTGCTATTTTTTAATAATTGTTATCATGTTCAATAATTAATAATTAATTTGTTCTAATTAATGATTTATTAGTAATAGTAAATAATAATTTACGTTCTATAATAAATAACTTATGATCATTGCTTATTTAGAATTAGCAAAACAATCTTTTCTCATAACCAATGTAATTACTAAATTCTTAATTAAGTCGTCTGCTTTCATCACAAATTTCAGTCAGTATGTCAGTATATTTTACGCTAAATCCCAAAATTTTATATTGTTCTTTTATAATTATTCCCCTAAATAATGAAAATGCCATTTTATTATAATAATTATTTAATAATTAATAATAAAATTTAGTACTTAAGAAATGATATATAGTATTCAATAATTAATTTTAAATAATTGTATTTAATAATTATAATTGATAATTATAGCTGATACTTATATTTTATAATTATAGTTGATAATTATATTTTATATTTCAAAAAATTTAAAAATTTGAAATCATCTTGAATAAATTTGAAATGAATCGTAAAGAAACCAATTATTATTTGACACGAAATAACCAAATTTTCTAAACTTTAAAATATTGAAAAAGTTCGTTTAATAGTTTAATCTAAATTGTATCACAATAGGAAAACAACTATTTTACAACAAAAATATAAGATGATTCAGTGTACTTTTGTCGAAATATGGGCACTTTTACAACATTTCGCTTATGAAAACGTTGTAGATGTCCGTCCAAATAAAAGTTTGAAATCAACTGTTGTTAAATAATGTATTTTTAGCCACATTCCAAAAATAGTTGCAATGCTACATTTTCAACAACCACTTATTAGTATCGTGAAAATGTATAGTTTTTCACCGACATTTATTCAATGTTATCCTAATGTACAACACAACCAATGTTTTCGGACCATTGTAGATTTTCAATTGTTTACAACATTTAGAATCAACTGTGAGTTCTAGGGTTTGGTAACACTCTCCTTGCATCATGAAATTGGATTATTTAATATAACAGTTGCATGTCAGTATAAAAATCGTTTATATGGAAAATCTATTTTATTTAGCGCACAATAAAAATTTAATTTGTTCTAAAATACAATACTAACATAAAAATATCTAAGTGAAGTTACCCGTAAAAGGATTTGCATCTCTCAAAATATTATTAGTCTTCTAAAAAAAGTAGATTGCAAAACGAAAAAAATAGAAGCTTTGAAAGCAACGATGGTTCTTTTTATTTGTTTTTATGAATCTTAAATCAGATTATTTAAATATAAAGTTTGTTTAAAAAAAACACTATCGAAGAGATAAGTATGCAAAAATGGATTTTTTTTTCTATCCTTATTTAATTAATTTTTTAGTATAAATTAAATTTTAAACTCAAACCGAATTTAACAAAGCTTTAACTTTTTTATAAGGTGTTAATTATTAAAGCAAAAATATTTAAGCTAATCATTGAATCCTAAAAATTAACAAAATTTTAACTAGCCGGACCACATGTACGCCTTGTTCTTTTTCTAAACTGTTGGAAGAAAATCCTTCATAAACTCATTAACCCCTTATCAATCTGTATCCAAGTACTCTAAGAATCCTGCTTCGTTGGATTTTTAACCCAGCTCGTGATCTTTTTATCAATCTGCATCCTAATACTCTGAGAATCCTGCTTCGTTAGATTTTTAACCCAACTCACGATCTTTGCCATCTGTTCGCATTAGAGAAAACTCCACCGACTCTTCTCACACAGCTGTCGCCTTGTTTTTTTATTAACATTTATTTCCATCAAACCCTGATTCCTGCTCACCCCTAATTCAATTTGATTCTAGAGTCAATTTGATTTCGCAATTCAACCTAGTATCGAAACCGAAGCAGTAATCTAAAAGCGAAGATTTTTTTTATCAAGAGTGGCTTATTCTTCCTTTCTTCTCATAGGTATTGATATTAATGTCACAATCCATGTTTTCGATTTGTACTGTTGTTCCGAAATTAGCACTAAATATTTGTTTTTTTCATCAATTATCAAAGTTATATGATTAGATTAGGCAAAAAAATATTATTACAATTACTTGAAATAAATTTAAATATTAGTTTCCAAAGCATAAAGTTTTCAAACGAACCTTATTTCTGCCCAGGAAATAAGAGTAGGACGTATGCCTAAAAATAGAAAGTTTAGAAGAAGAAAAAAACTGCAAATGGGTAAAAATGATATGGAAAAATATAGGAAGTAGTGGATTATAAATTTCAAAACAGAGTTTGAATTACCAGAAATTTAATGGAAGCGAATGTACATATATTGGAATACATGTTAATAAGATTTTATTTATTGTAATAGTGAGTCATTTAAATGAAAGTTTTAATGAAGCTGACCTTAAACGAAGGAATATTGGAGAGGAAGTTCAATGTAGTAGTCCCAGGCTTAGAGTGCAAGTAGATTAACTTTTTTGTTATGTCATTATAATTAGTACAAAGGTTTTAAAAGTATAGCTTTCTTGGCAATGCAGCTGATTCTTCGTTCATTCTTCTATTATTTATGTTTGGCTGCAAATGACATGAAGCGTGCACGTTTGTAAACTTGAATACACAATACATCGAAATATTACGGCTGTGTGATTAAACTATTCGAAGTAAAAAATGTAATGGTTCAAATATATCCATGATCTAGTGTCACTAAGAACATAGAGATAATGTAAGTAGATAAACGAAAAGAAGTCAACCAAAAATAACGGCTTTACACTATGAAAGGCTTAAGTACCTTACAATTGTGTGAATACAGCAAATGACAGTCTAAAGTTGCATTTCTAAACCTATATCTGAACTCAATCGGTGCTAACTTCAGTCATGGGGGCCAACTTTGCAGCAGACGGAGCAGTGATTCAGAATAATATAAGTCCATGTCCTTTCACATTGGAAGTTGGATCTCACCAAATTTCACAATTCAAGTCGTGATCCATTTTTTTTCCCGATTGCATGGTGAAAATTTGTGAATATATGATGAGTTAGTGAAGCTGTCAGCTCAGTTGGTTATCTGGGAAGAAGCCCAATAGCAATATACTACATGATATTTAGGCGAAATTGCCTTTATACTTTATATATTTTGATGAAGCCCAATAATAATATAGATTTAGATTTTTACGGCATGCAAAAATGGAAACATAAAAGTGTATAAATCTACAGCCAAAACGTTGGCCTAATTGAGTCAACAGTCAGCACCATACTGATTAGAATCCAAGAAAACATTACATCTAACATTGGAGGTAGAACTATACATACGTTGATAAAAAAACAGTAAGTTATCTTCACTGTTCTGTTTTGGAAAATAACAGTAATTGTACAAAGCCGATAACTTAAATTAGATGACAGACATAAATGTAGGCGCGTGTGTGTGATATCACTCATTTCATTTCTTCTTCACAGGCCTTGCTTTCGTTCATTTGTATATTGTGTTTTAATTAGTGTTTGATGTCTCTAATCTGCATTAATTATTTAGATATTTTACTTTATGGGCAAATAGTAAAATGGAACTCATTTGCAGTTACCATGAGCTTTTTCTCATGTCTTGTTCCATGTTGCTTTCAGTTTTATTTACCTTCCAATGCTTTATTACTAAGCTTAACAACTGATAGGTCTGCATTAGGGCAAAGAGCGAACAACAATCAAAACTTGTAGCTCGAAAGGTACTGGGTATTGCCTGCATATTAATATAATGCTCGGTTGAATCTTAATTGATTTTTTGTGCATAAAATTGACTATCGTATATGATGCATTTACCTTATATAGTATGCACGTATCATTCAAAAGCTTGGATTTCCCTGCTCAATTCAAGGCAACTCTTTTTGTATACTGGGTGCCAGCTGTGCGAGCCCTGCTGCAATATTCACTTAACTGGTATTTACACGTGCTGCGGTTTTAGGATTTCAAGATCCAAAATATTGTGGGTTCTTGTGATGTCAAGTTTCCCATCAGGCTAGAGGGTTTTCCTATTCCCATGGTGCTTTCTCCAGTGTAAGATTTTATCAATCCTTTACCAATTACGTTATTGGTCTTCCAAGTAATTAGCATGATATCTAAGGTTAGTCTAGTTGAATAACCAAAATGTTGTCTACCTCAAATCATAGGACTTTTTCCCCAAAAATTACAAATTATAATACTTTCACAAAACATTTGTTAAGGAGGATTCCAATGTAAGGGGATAGTACTAAAATTATAGATATGATGATGACTGAGAGTAATTTCGCATGATTATTTCCCACTTGGCAGTGGAAAACTATAGTTGTTGTTTCATGGGAGTATACATGTCATAAATTTGCATTTCTATGTTGGATTTTGAGTTGAAGTAGAATCAAAGCAAAGATTGATTTTCTGGTTGCTGGTGACAGTATGAACCAGAGCTCTTCCCTGGTCCGATATATTGTATGAAACAACCCAAGATTGTGCTTCTCATATTTGTTTCTGGTAAAATAGTTCTCACAGGAGGCAAGGTAAAATATTTTTCACGCACATGCACATACATACAAAAATGCACACACCCATACATATACACACACATGCACGCATACATGCACACACATATGCACATACACATACACATGTATACAAGTTTACAAGTAATTTCTTGTATTTAAAATTAACGAGTGCTTATTGCGGTCCAGGTGAGAGATGAGACATACGCTGCATTTGATAACATATATCCTGTACTTACTGAGTTCAGAAAAAGGCAACAGTGGTCAGAGGAAAAAAAAATGATTTACCCTTCTTTTTCGGCTGTTTCTTTATGGTGATTTTGGTCATGGTAGTTCATTTAATTAATCGGTTTAACATGAAAATTCTGAATGTATGATTATTTTTATTTTATATTTTCCTCCTAAACCAGTAATCCTAGACATGTTTCAGGTTACTTATACTTTCTATAGGAAAATAGTCTAGTGGATAGTGTAGACCATGGTAGTGCTGAACGTTTCAGTTGTTGATAGCCATGTTATATACTCATGCCAGTATGGATAGATTAAAAACAATCCTAGTCTGTTTAATGGTATGCTTGCAGAATTTGATTTGCCAGTTCAACGAATGGTAGTTTTGTAGGTTGCTACTGGATGCACTATTGGAATATGGAAATGATATTACTAGTTGTAGAATATAGATACAGTTATAATTAATGTAAAATTATGACTGCGAACTTCGATTCTTTCTCACAAAAATTTAGTCGACGTTGTTTTGTAGGCAAAATTGCATCATTATTTGACTTTTTATTTGTTCATTGATTTTTATCTCCTCATTCTTTAGATTGTTTCAATCGCTTCAACTGCTTAATGTTTCTCTCTTATTAAGTAGTCAATATTTAGTATTTTTCCGAGACTAATTCCTTTATGTGTTATGTGTTTAATTTTAAACATGGATGCCAAATAGTTTGACTAATCCAAAACTTCATGAAGCACAACTAAATAGGAAAATTAAGTGTATGTTTTTTTCTTCATATATTTAGTTCCACATCCCATCCCATTCTATCCAGAAATTTGCTTGAACTTGTTCAAGTTTGCAAAACTCCATCTATATTAGTGTAATTTCATTTAACTTGATAATTTGCATATTTATGGAAGTTTGTGTAAACTTATATTAATACAAAGGAATTTTGTTGACATTGCTGTTTTCAAAAATGCTTGATCACCAATATAATTTCGTGTTTCGTCACTGAATACAATTACAACTTGATCTTAATATGCAGGAATATTGTTTCAACAGTTAACTTAAACGGCAAGCTTAATCTTAAGGCTATCGCTCTCCAATCAAGAAATGCATAATACAATCCGAAGGCATGCTACTAAATGCTATTTGTTACTCTAGTTGCCTGTTACTACTAATTCTTAGAAATTGGACAACTTATTATGATTTTTCCTTCCTTTACAGTGTTTCGCTGCTGTTATCATGTGAATAAGAGAACCAAAAAACACAACATTAATATTTGCATCAGGAAAAATGGTGAGCTTACCTGCTTCCAGACCTTAATTTTGATTAATGATCTATGAACCCTGTGATGCAATATTATATTTCATACTTGTTTATCATGCTTAGCACTCTGATACAAGTTTAATGAATGGTAGTTTTGTTGGTTGCACTAATTGGTGCGCTACCAAAATATGGAAATGATATTACTAGTTGTAGAATATAGAATTGCTTTAGTTGACATAGTGCTGCTTATTTGTAGGTGATATAGCGCAAATGCTTCAAGAACTTGGGACCGAAAAAGGGAGACATACAACTTTACATGTTGGAGGTACGAAAGCAGAAAATGAAAGAGCTACTGTACTTGTTGTTCTTTTAAAAGCAAGATCCCGAGTCAAAAAGCCACTTCTTTGGATGGTAATAGAGCAGTCTCTTGTAATTTTAGTGTAATGTTAGGTGGTTATCGATCAAACTGCTTTTGTTCAAATGTATATTACTAGTGTATGCTTGGACGTATTAGAAAGTTCAAGACATACGCAGTCGTCAAAGTTGAATGTACCGAATGAAGAAATAAATAATAACTACAAATTTTTCTTTATATTTTTGGATATGATAATTATTTCAGTTTTCATAGTCGATTGATATTAGTTTCATAAATATACATGTATATATTTATTTGTGTGTGTATGTGTGTGTATGTGTGTGTGTGTATATGTATATATATATATATATATATATATGAATGTGTGTGTGTGTATAATGTATATTTGCATATTAGAAGGGGAACAACGATAAATTACTAACAAATAATGCTAGATTGAATATTTACATAAATTAAATATGTTGCTAATCCCTTGGCAATTAGTAAGGGTTTACCAACGCCTTTTATAAATAATATTTTATTATAAAATATATATCCGTTGGTAAATAGTCGGTATATAAATTAAAATTAAATTAATAAATAAAATTTTATTTTTATTATATAATTAGTAAAATGATGGAAAACTATCGGAAAACGCATTCTAAATTCCGTCGCAAAATCTGACACAATTACCGTCATGCTTTTTACCGACCATAGCATTATGCAGGAAATCCCTTGCTAATGCCAATATAGCGATAGATTAGAAATGAATATTGTCGCTGCTATATGCAGTTTTTCATGTAGTGGTTGAATGGCTTTCTGGGTATCAATCTGATGTTGGTTTCGTCCTTCGGGGTTTATGCTTGGAAGTTTTTCTCTTACTAGTTTACAGTTAGAGGCTAATAGAGGTGGGAAGATATTGATGCGTGAATCAGAAATGGAAACGTTTTCCAAAGTTAATAACGTATATTTTCTAATTTTAGAAAATAAGGAATTTATGGATATATGGAAACGATAAATGCGAAATTGGGAAATGAAATGATGATTGATTGGTAAGATTTCCATTTGGGAATACAACCGTTGTTTGTACACATGTTTTCCTTTGATAGTTAAATCACCGACTATCAAAGATTTTTACCATTTCCGTTGTCAATACGGAGAGACCGGGATCAGATATATTTATGAAACCACTTCGTATGGCATCAGCATTGCGAATCAAATATAATGAAGATAATTGAAGATGGAGTTATGCAAAGGCTGTTCGGTAAATCCTTGGTAGGAATTGCCTAAGATGGATTTACAGAATAGTGCCTTCAGGTTGTCCAGTCCCAGAACAACTTAAATGGACGATGTCTGACAGAGTATATCTGGTAGATCGCGTAAGTTGATCGTTTCAAACATATTTACGTTGGTGGTGGAGGAATTCGTTTCTCTTAGATTATACCCGTGGTATTTTTAGGGAAATCAATTTGTGATTTGACGGGTATGACGATGTGGCATTCAAAGTAAATAAAGGAGTGATCTGTTAAAAGATAAGTTATGACCTCAAGCCTCATCAATTGGGAAATTCATATTAGGGTATATTGTCACCATCTAGAGAATATTCATATTTGTTACTTCTTTCAATTCTATATCTCCTGGGAACGGTTGTGTTGGTATACCAACCGTAAGGTGACAATATATTCGGAACATTCGACCGAAATGAATGGCCGGTTATGTGTGGCTGAATTACAAGATGTTCTTATTGAACTCCAGTGTATCGTTTCTAGAGTACACTGATAGGAAGGTGGTTTCATACCTTGTCATAGTTGGGAATTCATTATCCAATAAGAACCCGCGGTTTTTGATTGTATATTATATATGTAGAGCGTGAGATGAAAGCGTTCTACTAGATTGCTATATACTTGATTTAAACATTATTATAATATCAGAAAATATTGAATTAAGAAATATTTTGGGTTATCGTTAGGTAAAAACCATCCGTATTTATGTGTGGATTGGTCTTATGATTATCATTGCTTTTGAAAAGGATTTGGAAATGTTAAACCAAGTGTTTAGAGTTTACTCACACCAGTCACATGACTGACCCAAAGTTTATTTTGTTTTGTTTCCCTAAACTCTTGGGTGCCCAATTTTGTACGGGCAGTCAAGTAATCGGGATTTTACAGATACTTGGAGAGATGGAGTAGGAGGCTTCAGGATTTTATAGCTATTGTTATTTTCATTGTGTTGTACTCTGATAAATGTTATTGTATACAGATACTATTTTATTTCAAAGTTATGTTATGAAATATATTTATTCGTTCCGCTGTGAGATTCGTGTTTACTCTGATGTTGTAGTTGTCTTCTTCTTCTTCTATTCTAATTTTCTATCTTATCTATTCTCACCCTCTATTTTCTTTCATTAACTATTTGGTATTTTCGATTCTTGAATAGTTGACATTGAGTTTAGGTCGATTACCAAGGTTGCAAATTCCCCAGGTCGTTATACCTTAGGTATGGTTTATATCGAAGGATAAACTCTACTTTTTAGGATTTGACAAGGAAACACCACTAAAGCTCGAGTATGGCTTATACTCGGTTCGGATCTCATGGTATGGATTATACTTTGAGTATGGCTTATACTCGGATTGGATTTCCAGGTATGGTCTATGCCTGAAGGGTTAGATTACCTTGTCAAGTCTTGGTAGGATAATTCAGTTATCATTCAAGTATGGTATATACTCAAAATAGATGTCCAAGCATGGTATATGCTTGAAAAGGATAAGCGACATGTTAGGATTTGACATGTCTTTTCCATTAATCTTTTTGCAAGCACAGATAATACTTACTATCAGGATGACCCAGCGAGGCTTCGGCTTTCTTGGAAATTATTTATAGTATGATCCTAAGTAATCATCGGCTTTCTGATAACAAGGTCTCTAATGATATGGGTTTTCTGGCTCTTTCGCACCATGTAATATGATCCAGCGTGATCATGGCTCTCTGGATTTCTTTATATTGGACTTCTATGCATTCTTTATCTTCGGAGGAACCAAAACACATCTCTTTATCAAGAAAGACATGTTCTAGGGAGCAAAGTGTTGACCAACCTTTTGGGAAGGTTGTTACAACTTAAATCTTCACCAAGGCAAGCTCCTAAAATTGCATAATTATCACACCTCTATCTCCCAGTTCGACCTTTATTTGGTTCGACCAAACCTGGTTTGGTCCAAACTAGCCATACTTGGAAGCACCTTCCTTTAAGCCTGGATCAAAATTCATGGTTCGGGTCGATCGATTGAACAAGTTGAACCTAGTTACACCGACCTGAACCATATGCTACAAAACAAGGCCCGATTCTCAAGGATGCTTTATCGGTCAGCTCTGGCCTATTTTAATTCCTAGCATCAAGCTTCAAGCTACACATGTGCTACGAGTATCAAGAGAACTATTCCCAATATAGAGACCAGGTCCTGCCGAATGCAGCTAATTATCCGAATCAGAAGACACGCGGCCAACCCGACCTTGGATAGCCACCATATGGCACGTCGATCGAACCAGATTTCTATCTATAAATAGCCCACTCCAGAAATGGAATGGTGATAATTCTATGGTCTAAAAGTAGATGGTTCAGCTTCCTTAAATAGTCCACCATACAAGTCGATCGAACCATATTGTAACACAAGTATTTTGTGTATAAATCAGTTCTTTCTCTACTTTATTTCAATCAAGCAACTGTAAAATGTGATTGACAGTATAAACAAAGATTATAAAGTGGACATAGACTTGGATTAAGTCGAACCACTATAAAAATATTGTGTCCCCTGTTATTTCTTTAATTTCTTTATGATCTGTGTGTGGATTATACACTTTGGAGGTTGATTGTCATATGACCAACTTTTGATGTCAACAATATACATATATTATATATATGAGGCACGCTCTATGGCACCACAATTTCTTGGCACCACTTTTGCACTTGGATTGTAGCCACTCGTTTATAATTATATTAGTTAGTGGAGGGAGAGAGATTTAGTGGGAGGAGAGAGAATGGGGAAGCATTGTGGAAACCAAAGGGCTAAAGGGGTGTTGCACTGTTTGGGGTGCTATTAATCCTATCTCTCTCTCTCTCTATATATATATATATATATATATAAGACTGATTAGAAACTGACGTTCAATCTTTAAAATTCAGTTAGTAGCTATCTTTGAAACTAAAATATCAGTCAAAGTTTAAGACTAATGTTTTGGTACCGAATATTTTTTTGTGACTTGAGATTTAGTGATGATACATCCGTCTTTTATCGATCTTTTAAATCTATTTAAAGAAAGAATAATTGAACTAAAGACTGAAAACGTCAATCTTTATTTTAGTTTGTTTTGGTAGTGGGAAGTGTATTCTCTAGCTAAGGTATTAACATGTTTCATCACTAAAAACTTAAGAGTAGCAGAGGCTACCAATGATTTATTTAAAGACGAGATGCATGCGATAAGAATAAATTACTACCCCCAATGTCCCCAAGATGAAAAGGTGTTAGGATTGCCACCGCATTGTGACGCATCACCCTTAACTTTCGTGCTTCAAATAAATGACGTTCATGGTTTGCAAATTAAGGAAAATGATGAATGACATTCTGTAAAATCTCTTCCATATGCTTTTGTCATGAACATAAGCAGTATGTTTGAGGTAAAGTTTTACCTTATAGCAGATGTATTGGAATTATGATATTATTACCGTGGAAGAATTACGGAATAGCTTGTTCTATCATTCATTTACAAATTTTAATTTGTTTTTGTCGTATATGTACATACTAAGAAATGGTATTAATAAAAGTGTCGAGCACAGGGTAATCGTAAACAAAACTATAGAGCGCCTCTCAGTTGCGGCTTTTAACCACCCGAACGTTCGTTCCATGATCGGTCCTCTTCATGACATGCTGGGAGATGGTAATGAAGCTAAGTACAAAAATGTAGACAATGAAGAAATGTTGAGTAATAGCAAAACAAAGGGAAGATGAACAGTGGATAAAAAAGGGAAGAAGTGTTGTTTTGAAAGTAAAAAGAAGAATAATAGGGTAAAGTACGTTGTTGACTAATAGCTTAATATTACAAGGACAAATTCTTGGTTGTTGAGTAATAGCTAAATAATAGGGTTAGGGTAAACTAGTCAAATAGTTACTTTGAAGCAATCACGAAAAAGTGAACAAATCACACGATTGTGCAATTATTAGTTTTTTAAGCGAACAAGTCATTGTTGGTTGTGCTTTTATTTCTCTAGCCCTTCACACCCCAAAATGCACTATTCTCTCAGTTCTCTTCCAACTTTGTTTCCATTTTGCCTAATACTGGTGCAACGAGACTAACCGTGAGTTTAACTCTCTATTTGCAGTTGGGATTTGGACATAACACGCTGAGTTGTTTTCAAGTTGTATTTATGTTGATTACTAATTGGCTAATTCTATTTACACCCATATTACTTTATCAATTCTAAGTTTTTTTTGTTGAAATTATCTTTATCTTCCAACAAAACAGATTATATCTAAAGGAAATAATACGTACATAAACCCTAATGAAGAGATGTTTCAATAAAAAATCTCGTTCGATCCAAGAAAGGTTCATGTAATAACCTAGTTTGGACCAAATAGGTCGCGCAGCAACTCAATTCAGGTCAAACAACCGTTGTTCAATAACCTAATTCGATCCGAGCATGACTCGTGAACAAATCACGTGACAGTAGAATATGAGTTAAAAAATATAAAGAAATTTTCGACAATAAATAGAGATGAAAAGGAAAAAAAGTATTTTGTATTTTTTTAAAGTTGGATGGGGTGTGAAAAAGGAATAAGAGGTGTAGCCTTTGTTAAATGTATTAGAATTTAGTATGTACAATCTGATTGACTGAAATATTCGTGAGAAGAAGAGAATTGGAATTTTTTTTATTGAGTTGAAGAATACGAAACAAAATGATGATTTGTACATTGGTTTTAGTGGCTTATATAAGCCTAAACATACGATTATTGGCCAAGCCCAAGATACAACAAAACAGAACAAATGGAGGTAACGGGGCAACATACCCGCATATTACATTATATCCAGAACTCTAACACCCACCCTGGTTCTGAAATAAAAAATGGCTGCTACTCTTCAAATCCATGGCGATTCGAAATAATCTTCCATATCTTGACAAATTGGAGCTTTAAGGGAGTAACCTAAGTGTTGGATTGATAGAAAATGAGAGTTCTCGGGCAAATTGAGGCTCTGAACGAGGATTAACTTGATAGAACCTCCAACAGAAGTAGATCGAGTCAAAGCGAGTGAGAAGATGAAATCTTTTTACTTGATTTTTCTTTGATATGAATCTCTTTGACTTTTAACTCAGATCTGAGTCTTAGAAAGTTGTTGCTCGAAATAGCTTTTGTAAGTACATCTGCATTTTGATAGAAAGATGGAACATGACAGACTTGAAGTTTTTCTTTAATGATTTGCCCCCGAACAAAATATTGATCAATTTCTATAAGTTTTTTTCGAGAGTGAAGAACCAAATTTCTTGACATGTATACGGTACTTTGGTTATCACACCTGAGTATAGCTTTATTATTTTTAATATGTAGTTCCATAAGTAGTGATTGTAGCCACATAATCTCTAAAATAGCACTTGCTACACTTCTGTATTCTTCTTCTCTACTTGATTTTGAAATTATAGATTGCTTATTGAGCTCCAGAAGATTAGGTTGTTTCCAAAGTAAATACAATATCCAGTGACTGATTTTCTATCATCTATTTCCCCAGACCAGTTAGTATCACTGTACCAAACTAAGTCCAGTCTTGTGCTCCTGCTAATGTGTAGACTAAAGTTTATTGTCCCCTTTAGACATCTCAGAACTCTTTTGACACCTTTCCCGTGAGTATCCAAGGGATTCTGCATAAATTGAGATAATTTGTTAACACTGAAAGATAAATTAGGTCTAGTTATAGTAACATACTGGAGATCTCCTATAATGCTTCTATATTATTTAATGCTAGATACAGGTTGCCCTTGTTTTTGGAATATCTTTGATTGCTAATCATTAAGATAGGTTGATGATTAACATCGATCATCTTTGTTTTCTCCAATAATTAAATGATGTACTTCTTTTGACTCAAAAGCATACTTTGAGATGTTGGTCTGATCACCTCTATTCCTAGGAATTTTGATAGATCACCCAAATCTTTCAGTGAGAATTGTTGGTTCAGATACTTAATTAAGTCATTATTTGCTTTTCATCATCACCTGTAATGATTAAATCATCAACATACATTAGAATGTAAGTTGATGAGGCAGTAGTGATGTTAATAGTGAGTTATCTGATTTGGTAAACCGAAAGCCTCTGTTAACAAGTGTTTCTTTCATTTGATCTAACCATACTCCGGGAGCTTGTTTAAGCCCATATATTGCCTTTTTAAGTTTTCATACAAGATTTTTATCTTGTACGTAACCTTGTGGCTATTGCATATAAATTTCTTCTTGCAATTTGTCATTCAAAAAGGCATCGCTAACATCCAGTTGCCTTATATGTTAGTTTTTGTAAATAGCCGTAGTGATAATGAGTTTAATAGCAGTGGGTTTAACCACTGGAGAAAAGTTCTAGAAAAATCAAACCTATATTCTTGAGTTTATCCTTTAGCTACATGTCTTACCTTGTACTTTTTGACATTACCGTTTGATTTCTTTTCAACCTATAAGTCCACCTGCAATTAACTATGTTTTTATTCTTTGGTGGATAAACTAATTCCTAAGTTTTACTATTTACAAGAGCATTAAACTCTTCATCCATTGCTACCTTTCAATTATTATTGCTAATGGCTTGGGTGGAGTTTTCAGGCTCATCACTTATAGATATAGGTATATATATCTTGGGTTCGGATATGCCACTCTTGGGCCTTGTGACCATTGGGTGTCCAGTTGCAACTGGGATTATATTTGGTGAAGATTTTTCTTTTCTTCCTTGATTAGTGCTGGCTTCCTCAGTTGAATTCTTCTCTGTTGTTTGATTTGACTTCCTTGAAGTGATATCAGGAGACTGAAATGTGCAACTGGGTGTGTGATGAGTTTCTTGACATGGCCCTAATGGTAAAGTGTGTTGAGACTTTGGAGAACCACTAGTTCTTTCAGTCTCCATACCTTTTGTGAACTCAGTATATAAAGTTAAGTCTAGAATGGATCCTTTTATGTTGTAACCTTTTCAGTAGTTTTATTTCTCTTGATCTTTGAATGGAAACACACACTCATTGAACACTGCATGTCTACTTACAGTCACCTTACCATTCTTATCTAAACACTTATAGCCCTTTTGGTTGACTCCATAACCAATAAATGTACATGTTTTTGATCTGAAATTCAGTTTATTTTTATCGTAGGGTCTAATGCATGGAAAACACAAACACCCAAAAAGTTTTAAGCATCCTATAGTCTGGCTTATTTCCAAATAGTTTTTCCATGGAACACAAACCACTTATAACTTTTGTAGGCAATCCGTTAATCAAATAAACTTAATTGTTAAAGGCATCAGGCCATAATTTTAAAGGCATTGATGCTTGAGCTAGTAAAGTTAGACCAGACTCAACACTGTGTCTGTGGATTATTTCCACCAGTCCATTTTGTTCAGATGTATCCGTATATTGAATCTGTGTATTATACCTTTTTTATAAAAGAAATCATTGAGAGTTTTATATTCACTGCCCCCATCAGTTTGAAATACATTCATTTTTATTTTTATTTTTGCTTTTCTGTTGTAGTTATAAAATGATCGACGCTAGTCTATGAATCAGAAAAGCGCGACATTTAAATTAAATTCTGCAAGCATACAGGTGTGTAGCATATAGGTCGAACACAGGGAGGTAAATTAAAATCAAATTATTTATCTAATCTCTTGGGCAAGTTAGACGAAGCCTGGAGATTTTGTTGAAATAAAAACAAACTGAAATTGCGAACTTAGGATTATCGTTGAATCTAATCAACGATTAATCACTAAAGAAAGTAAATTGCAAAACAAGAACAACAATGCAGAAAATAAAAGTGCAGAATAAGAAGAACAACAAAAATAAAATTAGGATTGTCGTTGAAACTAATCAAACGACTAATCACTATAAAAAAGTGTAAAATACAATTGGTGTTCTTCCAAAACTAATTGTGAAGACAACACCGATTGCTAAGAAATAGAAAAATGCAGAAAAAGAAAATTGAGTTTTATTAATGGAGAAGAGAATAGAATGAGATATAGGATGGTGGCTACAATGATACTACAAGGGTATATATAGGGGATAACCAAACCCTAACCCTAATACAATGATAAATGGGCCTTAGGGAAATCACAAGAGAGTTTACAATAAGAAACATAAATGGGCCTTAGATAAATAAAGCAAATTTGGGCCTTTTCTCTTTTCCTCTTGCTTCCTTGACACTTCTTCATTGATTTGTGATGTGCAAAGCCTTTTTATCAATCCTTTTCTTGTCCAACAGCAACTAGATGTGAGATCTTCATCTACAATTCTTCAAAATGTAAATATATATCAATTTCATCTCTATTTCTCTACTTTTCTGGTTGCATGCGGGTTGGGTTGGAATATCTGTAAAAGTAACAAAACAATACCCAAGTAATATTTATTTATATACAAAAGATAAGATATAAGAGCATAAAATAAACACATTTCTATGTCAAACAAATTCCCCCACACTTATCTTTTACTCGTCCTCGAGTAAAAAAAATGAAAAACAAACTAGGTAGGTCACACTTTCGTAGGAAACACGATTGCATTGAGCGCATGCAACAAGCCGTTAAACCTCTAGGTGTCCCTAGTAGGACGAGTGGTGTCTCGTGAGGGTTTTCAGCGGATACTACCCACAAAATCCAAATGCAGTATGCTATGATTCTAATGAAACTACATGAATGCAATGGACATATGCAAATAAAAACGAAAAAATGAAAACACGACTTTTTTCAGGAAAGTGGTACAACAAATTAAGTTAATAATTTCTAATCAGTTGATTTTATTTTAGATACCTCGACTTGTCACAAATTTTCAATATAAATCAAGTTTTCAAATGTTAAATTCCAGTTTGGCCAGTTAGTTCGGTCGATAACATAGTGCAGCCATGAAATAAATTCTTAGTTTGCTTGGCACAGTTTGTAAAGTGGTATTCTAATTTTCTCATGTATGGCTAGTCAAATCAATAAGGTCAAGAAGTGTTTGGGCATCATCGCTTATTCTTTATTCTATAAAATTTTAAGATTTATGATTAAGCACATACACCTAACTTAGAAGACCAAGGTTTACCACCCATGCACTGCCTCGTGGACTAACGGAGAGTGGGTAAAGAGCTTGGCGGATTGTGCAGGCCGACTTTGACTTTGTCAACAACGTGTCGGTAATCCTTAGATGTCCAATCTCATAAAATAAGACCAAGATATTCCAACGCTGACTTTGTCAACAACGTGTCGGATAGAGCTTGGCGGGTTTGCACACCAACGCTCGATATACAAGCAATGTTGGATACCCTTGGATTACTATTATTATTATTGAATTTATAAGCACAAAAAGAGAGTTACGCGAATTCAACTTAACACAACTTAGTTTTAAAGATTTGACAAGCCATTATAAGTATTTTAAGTCCTCCACTTATTTAAACAAAGTCTACAATATAGAATAGATTTCATGGCCATCACCTAAGAATCTCCCTCTGTACCGGTAACACTATTATCCCTCAAAATTAAACTTTTCATTATATTTCTTATTCGATCTAAGTTGAGAGAAAAAAATACTATCAACTGGCTAAAAATTGTAAACTTATTTCGTTGTATCAATTGAAAATGAGTCGTATTTTCCAAAAAAAAATGGCATGTTACTACAATCTAAATGCATGATGGTCCTACATGAAAAGAAAGAAAGAAAAATTAAAGAAAAATCAAAGGAATGCAATGCAGACTCCCCCCACACTAGACTATACAGTGTCCACACTGTACCACGTTTCCTAAATTTGAATGATAAAACCCATAGATGGATGAGATGCAAGATTATTTGAAGAATAAAATGCAGTCTAGCAATAAGTAAGAATGGATCATATGTACAATGATATATGTGTTTGCGGTGCATGTGATGCAAAGAATTCCACCATCTTTTTCCCCCACACTTGGTTCTAGCCCTATGAGTTCCATTCCCACTGTGTCTAGGCATGTTTTCTAACAAGCAAGAGTTTTTGAAAACCATCTCATTTTTAAACCTAGATTTATAGTCCAGGAGATAAATATCCAGGGTCGTCCTAACATGAAGTTTTTCAACCAAGCCAGCATTCCAAAGATAATTCATGTGTTCAACAAATTTATCAGTGTAATTGTTCAAAAATTTGTGATCGTATATAAATTCAGTGAAATTTGAAATCTGAGTGTTGTTCAAGACACTGACAATTTCAAGCTCATTTGAAATTTTCTCAAAGTTAAAATTTTCGAACTCGTGATGTGAATCCACTTCTTCCTCGTTTGGCAATTCATCCTCATACAATCCAAAGAATTCATGTTTGTCCAAATCCATTTCCAATTTTGAGTTTTCGAAAAATTCAACATTTTCAGTTTGTTCAATTTCAAAGAATTCAAGTTTCTCGCAGCCCGAAAGAGGAAGATCAAAATATAAACTTACATCTTTTTCTTGAAAAGAATCGAAGTCCAGATCATTCGTTGAATTTTGAAAAACTTCATCAAGATGATTATTCTCAATTTCAAAAGTCGTTATTTGAAAATTTTCAATGTCAGTAGAAATTGGATTATTTTCTGATTCAAGGCTTGTTCGAATTTGATTTTCTTGTTCTCGTTGTTCTTTATAAGATGCCATTAAACAAAGAAGTTCATCCATCTTTTTATTTAGTCTTTCTTCCCTCTCTCTGAGAATGTTAAGACGATCGTTGATTTGAGAGCTCTCGTTTTGGATTTCTTGATTCTCAAAATTATAGTCCACATTAATTTCACAATCAATATTATTTCCAATGTGGTAGTTGTTTGAATTTTCAGAAAACTGACAATGATATTGGAAATCATTTTGATCATAGAAATTTTGTTCATAACCAAAACTGTTAAAATTTGAGAGAGAATTGCAATTTTGGTTATTTTCAAGTTGTTGATATGGGCTATAATTTTGAAAATTTTGGTTTTCAACCCCATAATGATGTGGATCAAAGCCATATTGAGATTCAAAGTTATTTTCATGTGGATGTGGCCCATAATCGAAATTGTTGAAATTTGAATTGAAGTCACCATTTCGATCATAACTTTGAAAATGTTGGTCATTTTGAAAATTTTGAAAATTGTTGACATTAGGGTCGCGAAATTTTGGACAATCTTGCTTCATGAGTTGTAATTCGTATTCGTACTCTTCAAGAGGACGTCTACTCCGATTATTATCCCACATATCTCTCAATGATTTTTTTGAATCAGACATTTTAAAGAAGTCACGGCAAAACAGAAATTATTCTCACTTCAAAATAGTATAAAATACTCAGTTGCGCTCTATTAATTAACTGACTTAATTGGAAGGGGGAAGAGGGTCTTATGGCCGTTCACGTATAGTATAAATACTAAGGGATACGACCAATGTTTTACGGGTAGTATGCAACCTCTTTTGCTAAAAGTTCAAAAAAATTGAACTAATATATATCCGCGATCCAATTATACGAGACAGTCACTTCACAAAGCACCACTTTTCAATTATATTATTTTGAAAATCAAATCAAGTTTTGAAAATCGACGAGAGTGATGACTTCAGGTATGTAAATTCGTTCCTCACAAACAGATTCAGAAATATATATCAGTCACAGAACAATCACAGAATAATAACAGAAAATTAAAATATTGTACAAGCAAGCCACTGCCCCTGCAGAAAATTTTTACAAGCAATTTCTATATTTTTCAAAGCAGCAGAGCACCTGCAGAGTTCAGAAAAATTTACAGTGGGGTATGGCGGTCCGTCTAGTGAATTTGGGTAGCGCTAGCTCGTTCACACCCCACTTGGTGTGCAACCGCTCCAACAATTCAAATTCTCTTGTTTGCAGATCCGTTCTCCTTTGAATTCTTGTTCGTTTGCTTCAAATTCTTTTGCTTTTTTTTTTTTGGAGAGAGCGGGGAAATAGAGAATCGAAAATAAAAGAAGACGAACAGCTAAACAAAAAGACACAATCACTCGGTGCAAATAAAACTGTTCAAGCCCACCAATCTACTTAGTCAAGAAAATGGTTTTTTAATTATTACCAACTCAAGCAAAAATCTCGAAGCACAGTACCTGCTTCTTTCTCCCTTTATTTTCGTTTTGACTAAAAGAGCGAGTAGAAGACAAACAAAGGAAATAGAACAAAAGCTAACAATAAAACAAGAAGAAAGACCCCCAACAATTGAATTGGGAATGTTGCAGCGTCAAGGAACAAAACAACAAGGAGTCACACACTTAGTCGGTCACTAAAGGAGCCTACACCGCCATAAGAACGAACCAGGCTTGCAAGTCGCGCATCCAATTGGCTATTCACACCCTACTCCAATTATAAAAAAATCACGGCCTCAAACTATCATACTCAGTTCAAACCCCAAAAAAAATAAAAATCGAATACGCTGCTTCCTTTTTTTTCCTTTTTTTTTAAATTGGATTCCGGAGTTGAATTATTGTAGGAGATTTGGTGATGGAGAAAGTATGTGATTCGATTTGCGGTATTGGGAGTTATGGTACGATTCGTTTGAAATCAAACTGGTTTCCTTGATGATTATTTCATATCTGAGGGAAGACGGTTTGTGTGAACTGATGTTGGGGAAACTGTTTGACCAGAGAGTTACGAATTGGGTTCAACGGTGTATGGCAAGGCTGGGAGATCGGTGGTTTGGGTGTTGTATTTTGTGGTGGGGAGGTTGTGAAACTGTTGAGGCGATGGAGATTGGTTGGGGTTTTCTGATGTCTGATGGTGCGGTTGAAGAGGACGTGAGACAGGGCGGGGTTGGCAGAAAGTGATGGAGCGTGGTGGAGATGGTAGAAGGATTGTTTTCCGTGAAGATGTGGTAGAAGGATTTGAGGACGAATTGTATTGGATATGTGATAAAAAGATGGTTTGACTGACCTGTAGATGGATGTTATGGTCAGGTTCAAGCGAGAGATGGGTTGTCTGTTTGGTTATGGTTATATGGTGATGGATGAAGATATTATGGTCTGGAAAATTTTCTGGGAATGTGGAAAAGGGAAAGTGCGTGGTGAACAAGTAGTGCTTTGACTTCGGTGGAAGCCTGTGGTGATTGAATCGGTTGGTGATGGTTTATGTTGAAGATGGGCAGAGATGAGGGCTTGTTGGGGGTTTGTGAAGTTTGGGGTGAATTGTTGAATGGGTTGTGGACGTGAAAATTATGGTCTGAGATGGATAATGGGTTTATAAGGGAATGGCTTTGCCACGAGAGAAGAAGAAAAAGAAATGGAAAGAAATAAAGAAAAATAGGATTATTTTTTTTATTTTTTTATTTTATTTTTGCACAAAGAGGACAATGGATGTATAGAAACAACAAAGAAATCAGAAACTTGGAAAGAAATTAAGAGAGAGAAAAAATGGCAATATTTTTTTGATTAGAAGATTACGGTACCAACTGTTTAATACCAAATCGTCTAATTAAGATTTTTTTCTATATATCGAAGAAACAAAAGAAATAAAAATAAAAATAAAACTAACACGAATCAGAAATTAAATAAATAACAAAATTTAATCGTTTCCTCCCCGGCAACGGCGCCAAAAACTTGATCGACGCTAGTCTATGAATCAGAAAAGCGCGACATTTAAATTAAATTCTGCAAGCATACAGGTGTGTAGCATACAGGTCGAACACAGGGAGGTAAATTAAAATCAAATTATTTATCTAATCTCTTGGGCGAGTTAGACGAAGCCTGGAGATTTTGTTGAAATAAAAACAAACTGAAATTGCGAACTTAGGATTATCGTTGAATCTAATCAACGATTAATCACTAAAGAAAGTAAATTGCAAAACAAGAACAACAATGCAGAAAATAAAAGTGCAGAATAAGAAGAACAACAAAAATAAAATTAGGATTGTCGTTGAAACTAATCAAACGACTAATCACTATAAAAAAGTGTAAAATACAATTGGTGTTCTTCCAAAACTAATTGTGAAGACAACACCGATTGCTAAGAAATAGAAAAATGCAGAAAAAGAAAAACGAGTTTTATTAATGGAGAAGAGAATAGAATGAGATATAGGATGGTGGCTATAATGATACTACAAGGGTATATATAGGGGATAACCAAACCCTAACCCTAACCCTAATACAATGATAAATGGGCCATAGGGAAATCACAAGAGAGTTTACAATAAGAAACATAAATGGGCCTTAGATAAATAAAGCAAGTTTGGGCATTTTCTCTTTTCCTCTTGCTTCCTTGACACTTCTTCATTGATTTGTGATGTGCAAAGCCTTTTTATCAATCCTTTTCTTGTCCAACAGCACCTAGATGTGAGATCTTCATCTACAATTCTTCAAAATATAAATATATATCAATTTCATCTCTATTTCTCTACTTTTCTGGTTGCATGCGGGCTGGGTTGGAATATCTGTAAAAGTAACAAAACAATACCCAAGTAATATTTATTTATATACAAAAGATAAGATATAAGAGCATAAAATAAACACATTTCTATGTCAATCATAAAATTATTAATAACATTGCAAACATCTAATTCCAACTTTAGAAAATATATCCATGTGTGTCTAAAATAAGAATCAACAAATAAAATATATTATTTATATCCATAGTCAGAACTTATAGGTGCAGGACCTACAAGTCTGAAGCATCCATAACTAATGGTTGTTTATAATCAATTTCAGAATTAGCAAAGTGCAGTATATGACTTTTGCCAAACAGATAGTGAATGCACATATAAGGAGATGTACAGATGTCAAAGGGAATTTTATCATTTAACAATATTCTTATGACAATTTTCTCACAGGGATGACCCAACTTGTTGTGTCAAATATCAAACATGCTTTTACACTTAGTATCAAGAACTATTTCAGAAACATTATAGTTGCTATTATTATTGGCAGATTTCTTGCATATTATAGAAATGAATGTATATAGTCCTTTATCAGCTTCACCCTATGATAGAATTTCCTTAGTTCATATGTCTCTAATCAAGCGGTGTTTGAGATAAAATTCAAAGAACATGTTGTTATCACGAGCAAATTGAGACACATTAATAAGATTTTTCCTTATTTTGGGAGCTCTTAACAGATTATTTAGATTTAACTG
Source organism: Allium sativum (assembly GCA_030737875.1). Lineage (NCBI taxonomy): Eukaryota > Viridiplantae > Streptophyta > Magnoliopsida > Asparagales > Amaryllidaceae > Allium > Allium sativum. Next base: position 723,578,980 of record CM060916.1, read on the forward strand.
TCTTTTCCCTTTGACATGTGCATTTCCAGTGTGTGTTATGTCTATAAATCACTATTACCTAAGCATATAAGTTGTTTACCTTTGTATTCCTTGTTGTAAACATTTAAGTTTTCCAAGTTGCTTGTAATGTGATTTGTTGCTCCAGTATCTAAGCACCATGCATCATTCAATATGTCTTCAGATTTGGCAACTTCACTTAACTTACAGCTTTTAACACCATCTTGTTGTTATGAGACGTTTCTGACTTTGATGAAATTAGCACTCCCATTGTTGTTTTTGGAATTTCCAGAGTTTTTACCAGGCATGAAACCTTTGTGAATTTGAAATAGCACTTGGCTATTGTGTGGCCAGGTTTTATGTAGATTTGACACTTGGGCTTGGATTTATTATTCCATCTCCCACTGGATTTGCCAAAGAAACCTCCTCTCTGATTGGTTTGATCATTTCATAAATTCGAATTTTTACTGCTTGCTGCATAATTGATAGACATGTCAGAATTTGCAGATCTTAAGTTATCAATTGTTGCTTCATGAGAAAGAAGTGTAGAGTGCACATATTGCATGTCAGGAGTATTTCTCTTAGATGAAAGAATAACTACTACAGCTTCATATTCATGCCCTAAACCATTTAGAACAGTCAAAACTTGTTCATCCTCTCTGACCGTATGCCCATAAGAATCAAGTAAGTTGTATAATTTCTTTATTCTAGCCAGGTGATCCCTAATGATTTCCGTGCCTTCTTTTATGATATTTTGAAGTTCGCTTTTGTAATGCATGACCCTTGCTCCCGATTGAGTACCAAAAACTCTTTCAGTTGTTGACCATATCTCATTTGCTGATTCAACTTGAGGTAAAAGATTAAAACATATCGAGGAAAGAAGCCAAGAACTTATAAGCCTGTCTTGTTGAAGTGGTTTGTGCATTCAATATTGCCGACGATCTTATTCTCATTATCAGTTATGAATTTATGAGGAACTGCTAATGTTCCAAGAATGAATCCTTCTAGACTGTGACCTTGAATGACAATTTCCACTTGAAGTTTCCAAAGAAGATAATTATCTTCTTCCAAATGTACAGTAATCAACTGACTTTGTGGACTAATAACTGTATTGATGAGGCTGTTGGCTTCAACAGTGAGATCAGGTTGACTTGGTTGCTGAGAAGGCAGAGAGAAAGGTAGGATGTGATGATTCAATGTGACCAGCCTCTGATTGATTATCTCTAGCCATTGAGAAAAAAAATAGAGGGACGTAATGCAGGAAACGAACTAAGCCTGCAGGTAAAACTTTCTTTTTTGAGAAATATGATAATACGAACGTTTGATCAACCAAACTTTATGAAGATATTATCTTCTAAGAGGTTAGGATGGCCCAGACTTAATGTTGATTTCTTAAGAAGAAAGATTTTACTCTGTACTGGTTTTCTTGATTTCTAAAGAACGGTTTTTCTTTAGAAAATCTTGTTTCAGCAATGAATTTTAACACAATTCTTTGCGTGGCACTTGATTTAGAAGACAAACTATTTTAATCTCTTAAATGATGAAGAAACCATTGATAGGAGATAGTTTCAACTCACGCTCTTTGTTGGAATCTTCTTCTTGATGAATACTCATTCAATCTGTACTCATTGCAAAGTTTTATGATCGAAACTGATGATTGTTTTTTGTTGTTACACATGTATTGGCTCTCATACCATATTAGAACATAATATGTACAATTTGATTGATTGAAATATTCGTGAGAAGAAGAGAATTGTAATATTGTATTGAGTTGAAGAATAGGAAACAAAACGATGATTTATCTTACATAAGCCTGAACATACGATAATGGGCCAAGCCCAAGATACAGTAACACAGTACTAAAGGCGGTAGCCGGCCAACAGACCAGCATATTATTATATCCAGAACTCACAAAATGCCATCTTATTTCTCTCGATTCCCCCTTTCCGATTCCAAGTTTACTTTACAAACTGGAGTTTACATAAGCTGAAAAATCAGCGAACGAAAATGGGCATAGGATCAGTAGCAGTCCCAAGTGTACAAGCACTAGCTGCAGATCTGAATGGTTCAGTCAGTGACATTCCTGAAAGATACGTAAGACTTGATTATCTTTCTGATCCTGTTTCAAGCAACGATGATTCCGAGATTCCAATTATCGATATGAACAAACTGATAGACCCAGAATTCTCTTCAGAAGAACTCAGAAAGCTTCACTGTGCCTGTCAAGACTGGGGATTTTTTCAGGTTCTGTTGCTTCTTAGCTTTACTGCCTTCTCTAAACCACTTCAGTTTCACTCTTATATCTTCAGCATATATAGGCTTAGAGGAATTTAGATTGAAAAGCTCTAGCTAACTTATGGTGTTGCCATGGCTGTAGTTGTTTTAATCTGGCACCATGTATTTAAAAAGACGCAATATGATTAATCAAATTTGTGTATACTGTTTCTAGTGAACTAGTTAGTTGCTCTCTTCGTCTTGTTTGACTCCACAGTGCGGTATTGTAACTACATGTGTGTATCTGATTCTTGTTCATACTCTTTTTATTCAAGAGGAACTGTCCACCACCTTCAGCAAAGAAATCCATATTTGGCCTTCATTTTGCCAAACCTTTAACATTGTCTACTGACTACTGATACCATTACAGTTGTTGTAAAGAACAGCATTTCAAGAAGTATTAAGTGTGTTCATTTTTCTGTCTCTACCCGGTTTGCAGTTGATTAATCATGGCATTTGCATCAAGTTAATTGAAAGGATTAAGGATGATATTTCTGAATTCTTCAAGCTTCCCTTAGAGAAAAAACAAGTGTTCAGTCAGTTGCCTGGAAATCTTGAAGGCTATGGACAGTTATTTGTTACCTCTGATGACCAGAAACTCGATTGGGCAGACATGTTGTTCTTCAATACTCTACCACTTACGAGAAGGAACATGAGTATATGGCCTTCCAATTTAAGGTGGTTGAAAACATTGTGCTTCTAATATATTGCTATATACATGACAAAATCATATTCTGGGCTTATTAGCTCTTATGGTAATTTTATCTCAGGGACTCTCTGGATAAGTACTCTTCGGAGGTGTACTCACTAGCTAATGTGTTAACATGTTTCATCGCCAAAAATTTAAGAGTAACACAAGAAGCTCTCAATGATTTGTTTAAAGATGGGGTGCAGACGGTAAGAATAAACTACTATCCCCCATGTCCACAAGCTGAAAAAGCATTTGGCTTGTCACCACATTCTGATGCATCGGCATTAACATTAGTGCTTCAAATAAATGAAGTTCACGGTTTGCAAATTAAGAAAAATGATGAATGGGTTTCTGTAAAACCTCTTCCAGATGCTTTTGTCGTGAACATAGGCGACACCTTTGAGGTAAGGCTTTACCTCGTAACTCAATGTATTGGGATTTTGATATAAGCATGGTGGAAAAACGTAGGAATAGCTTGTTATTATCATTTGTTTACAAAATTTAATTTGTTATTGTCACGAATGTAGATACTTAGCAATGGTATTTATAGAAGCATTGAGCACAGAGCAATGGTGAACAAAGCTGCAGAGCGCCTCTCAGTTGCGGCTTTTCACAGCCCGAAGGCTTGTTCCGTGATCAGTCCTCTGGATGATGTACTGGGAGATGGTAATAAAGCTAAGTATAAAACTGTGAGCAACAAAGAGTTCAGGGAGCTTTTCTTCTCTACTAAGCTTAATGGCAAAAGCTTTATTAATGGCATGAAAATATGATAATGTACTACTTAAAATGTTGCACTTTTATTAATGTTGGTTGTATGTGCATCCAACTTTGCCTGTACGAAACATGAAACTGTGCCTGAAATGCACTTTAAACCATAGTATTGAATTTCTGTAGTTTCCCTTCTAACGTAGAAATTAGGAGTCAAAGAGGTGTTGCACTATTCGAGATGTCATTGAATGTTGCTATAATATATATATATATATATATATATATATATATATATATATATATATATAGCGCAAGCGTTCGGTTGCATCCCAAAAATGGAATACCCAATTTACTGTTTGATTTGCACCTCTCGTTTATATTAAAGAATGCAGTGGAGGGGGAGTGAGAGTTAGTGGATGGAAAGAGAAAGTGATTGTGTGGTGAAAAAGCGGAAGGCCAAAGGGGTGCTCCATTGTTTGAGGTGTCATTGAACCCCCGCCCTCTCTCTGTCTCTCTCTCGCTCTCCCCTGTTTTGTGAGGAAAGCGATCGTTGGCAACCCTGTTTGTGAGCACCCATGTTTTTGAGCATCCATGTTGCACCTTTATCCGTTCGTGAGTTACGACGATTCAAATCCAACGAGAATTTGTAGATATTCAATCACACATATATAATGATCTATCCAAAATTTGAGTTCGTTCCGACATTGGCATCATTTTCAAAATCATAGCTAAATTATTCACCGTTTAGACATTTATTCAAACCGTTAAATTTAAACACAAATATATTATTATACAATGTCGGAACGAGCTCAAATTTGGGATAGATGGTAATATATATATATATATATATATATATATATATATATATATATATATATATATATATATATATACACACACACACACACACACGTGCGCGCGGAGAGAGAGAGAGTGTGTGTATTTCGAGGCACCCTGTTTTGCAGCACTCCTAATGTCAAATTTAACAAAAATTTGTAGTTGTTTAATACACATAAATATTACTATCTATCCAAAATTTGAGCTCCTTCCGACGTTCGTTGAATAATATATTTAATATTTAAATTTAACGATTCGAATAAATGTCTAAACGGTGAATAAATAAGCTAAGATTTTGCAAACGTTACGAATGTCGAAATGACCTCAAATTTTGGATAG